>PVKB01000023.1:672578-815655 GCA_004027205.1 Ctenodactylus gundi
AAAAAAAAAAAAAAAAAAAAAAAAAAAAAAAAAAAAAAAAAAAAAAAAAAACCCAAGAATTTGAAGTATGATATATGCAATATTAAACCTCATGTTAATCACTGTAGTGGGAGGACCTGATAAAAAATCCACTTGAAAAAATTACATAAAAGTTAAACAAAAGAGTAAATTTCTATAACTAGGTCTAGAGGAATGAAACAGCAGTTAAAGTTATCAGCACCGTGTAAGCTGGACATGGTGGTGCATGCTGGTAATCCTAGCACTCAGGAGGCTGAGGAAGGATGACTGACATATAGTCCAAGACTAGCCTGGGCTTCATAGTGAGTTCAGGACTAACCTGGGCTACAGAGCAAGACTCTGTCTCAAAAAAAGAAGAAGAAGAAGAGGAAGAAAAAGAAAATTTGTGTAACTGTATAAACCAGATGATGGAGGCAACATAAAAATGATCCTGCTTAACTCTGCACCATGATTTCCAGGAACTGGAACCATAATAAATGAGTAAGTCTAAGGAAATTTAGAGTATACAATTTAAAAAAACAGTGCAATCTCAAACAAATAATAAGGTAATTCAAGATGTTAGAGAAACAAGAACAATTCAAATTCAAAAGTAGAAGAAATTGTAAAGATCAGAGCAGAAATTAATGAACATATAACTAAAAAATACAAAAGATCACTGAATCAATCATTCTTTGAAAGGATAAATAAAACTGATAAACTTCTAGTCAAAATGATCAAAAGGAAATAAAAAACCACACCAGTGTAATCAGAAATGAAAAAAGTGAAATCACAATGGACACTGCTGAAATACAGAAGATTATAATGAATTATTTTTAAAATTTATACTCCAATAAATTGAAAAACCTGGAAGAAATGGATAAACTCCTAGACACATATATCAAAAGTGAACTCAGAAGATATAAAAACCCTGAATAGACCAATAACAAGTAACAAAATTCAGGCAGTAAATAATTCTTTATCTACAAAGAAAAATCCAAGACCTAACAGATTCACTGTAGAATTTTACCAGAACATCAAGGAAGACAGATTTAAAGCCAATACTTCTCAAACTTTTCATGAAATTGAAAAACAAGGAACAATGCCAAATTCCTTTCTCAAAGCTAGCATTACCTTGATACCAAAACCTAACAAACATAACAAAGAAAGAACACAATAGACCAGTTTCCTAAGTGAACAGATGGAAATATCCTTAAAATAAGCTACTTGTGAACAAAATGCTACAAATCATTAAAAATATCATATAACATGATCAAGTTGGCTTTGTCTCAGGATTCAAGGATGGTTCAAAATTAATAAATAAATGTAATATACAACATGAAAAAGGCAAGGACACAATTCACATAATCAACTTAATACCTGCAGAAAAAGCATCTAAAAATCTTAATGAAGATAGGTACAGAAGGACCTTAAGTCAAGATAGTAAAAGCCATTAAGGCCAAACCTCCTGCAAACATTATACTAAATGGGGAAAAATCGAAAGCATTTCCCTTTCAATCAGGAAGAAACCAAAGGTGTGCACTCTTACCACTCCTATTCAATATTGCACTTCAGCTCAAAATGGCAAGCTGAATAACAGAGATACACAATGTCTCCACATACACTCACTTAAAAAGTTGAAATTATAATTGAAAATTGCCTGTTTGACTTAGCTAGGAAAGGAAGGAGAGCCCCAACAACTGAAAGTCGGCCATATAGGAATACCAGAAATCCCAACACACAGGAAATGGAGTAAACAGCAGCTCAGGAAACCGCCCCAAGCTGACTGAAAGCAGCCCTGAGCCAGTAGCATCCAAAGACAAGAAAGCCTGGAGCCCAGGCTTACCTCTGACAGAGGTAAGCATGGATCTGGGAGAAGTGGAAAACGAAAGTAGTTGGTAGCCCCAGGCTCCAAAAATGAGCCTGCTGTAACGCAAACTGTAAACATAGTGCCAGCTTCCTCAAGAAAAGGCTCCCTGGAGCCTAGACCAGAAGCAGCAGTCAGCAGCCGTAATAGGCAGTGATGTAAGCAGGAGTCAGTTTGTGAAAAAGAGTCTGAGACTGAACTGTTTAGAGTAAAGAAGACTCAGAAAAACACATCAGGGTTTTTGGGGTCACTCTTAAACTGTGCCTAAGAAGACTGGAACAAGAGACAGTTGTAGAGAGGAGAAAAAGGCTACCAATACCTGAATGGGCCAGACAGTAGTAGGAGCACGTCCAAAAGTGGAGAGCCTCATCCTCAGTGGAAGGAAGACAGGATAGGCAGGGAAGCTTTGCTGAGGGGGCTAGATGTGATCAGGACACCTCAGAGGCCATCAGGCTGTTAAGTCCTGCCTCATTGCCTGCTCCCAGCACAGAACTCAGAGAAATTTCGGCTCAGCTCCACAACCTCATACCCGTTTAAAAATCTGCTTAGCTGGGTCTTTAAAGTGAAGTCCCTCAGCAACAGAAACGTGGGAAAAAGACAAGGCAACAGAAAACAGAGAGAAATTCCCGAGACTCCAGATACTAATGTCATGGGCCCTGAAATAGTGGAACTACTAGGGAAGGAAGTCAAAAAGGCAAATAAAAAAAATTGAACAGCCAGTTCAAAAGAGATATTCTCAAAGAAATGCAAGCAATGATCAGTGGGCTTAAAGAGACAAATAGTGGTCCTAAAGGACACGCGCTTACTGAGCATACAGAAGCCACAAATAAAAAGTTGGCAGAAGTAAACAACGAAATGCAAGATATGAAGGAATATTTTGACAGAGAAGTGGGAATTTTGAAAAGAAATTTAGCTGAAATTCAGGATTTGAATAATGCATTTGAAATCAGGGGAACTCAACCCGAACATCGTGAGGACAGAATTTCAGATCTTGAAGACAAGGCTGTAATTAGGCATTATTCCAAAGTTACAAATGAGCAAAGTAGCTGGATACAACAGCTGCTGGATGATTCAGAGAACCAATCTCAGAGTTATGGGTGTGGGAGAAAGAGCAGAAAAGACAGCACCAAAGGTGTAAAAAATTAAATCGTTGAAATCATGCAAGAAAATTTCCCAAGTCTAGAACAAGAAATTAATTTTCAGGTACAATATACTTACAGAACACCAAATAACCTTAGCCAGTAATGAGATTCGCCACAATACATCATAATCAAAACCTCAGAAATATAACAGAGATAATACTAAAAGCAACAAGAGAAAAACAAACATTATTCTGCCAAGGCAAACCAATTCGAATTAACACAGATATCTCAATGCAAACTTTAAAGGCCACGAGACCATGAAGCAATATCTTTCAAACTTTATTATTTATTTATTTATTCTTTTGAGACTGAGTCTTGCTCTGTAGTCCAGGCTGGTCTTGAACTCACTAGGGAGCCCGGCCTGGTGTTGGACTCAAGGCAACCCTTCTGTCTCAGTTTCCTGATTATTGATATTACAGGCATGTGCCACCACCTGCCCGGCTGATACTGAGGAATTGAACTCAGGTACTTAGTGCTTCCTTGGCAAGCCTTGTACCCTCTGAGCCATTTCCTCCTGCCCTTTCAAATTTCAAAAGATAGCAAATGTCAACCTAGGTTGTTGGATCCAGCAATACCGTCCTTGAAAATTGAACAGGAAATGAATTTTTTCACAAACAAGAATCCCTGAAGAAATGTGTAAGCACAAACCCAATGTTGCAGAAAAATCTTGAATCTTTCAGAAAGATGGAGAGACAAGTAACACCAAAGAACACGGCAGAAAGGAAACATCTAAATAGCAAATGTAACACATAATAGACGTCAATCATGTGATTGGTATTCCACTAAAAAGTACCAGTTTTCTCACAAAAATCTGTGGAACTTCCTCCTATATAATTTTTATTAGTTTGCAAAAAATGTAATAATTATACTCAACTTGGGACAGTTAGTATAAAATCTTAATCTGTGAAACTTTTTTAATGTCTCCAATGTGTATAAACATTTAGCCGGAACGGAGTGGCTGAAGGCAGTGGTTCTGATTTGGAATATTATTAATTTTAAAACCGGTAAAAGTTGGTAAATAATTAGTTCTTGGGGTCTTTTCCCTGAAGCTGTCACTGACTGGTAAAAATAAAAGGTCACATAGTCTTAGTCCATTGGCTAAAAACTCAGTCAGCTATTAGTTCAATCTGTGAATCTTGAATTTTATATTTCAATTTCATGCTTTGTAACTAAATCTGTAATAATGATCTTACTTGTTTCTTCTTGCTTCTCTTTGGAAAATAAGTCTTAAAAATTCTGAAATAACCAAGTATAGAATTATATCTATTGCTTTATGTTTATGATATAGACTTATTTAATGCAGCAACTTATTTACTTGGTCTCTGATATGTTTAGTAAGAAATCTGACTGATGTAATATAAACTGAATGTCGTTTTTATAGCAACACAAATGATAATACCCAAATCTTGGAAGAAGTCAATATGCCTCACTAGAGATGACCAATAAAGATGTGGTATATATACACAATGGAGTATTACTCTGCCATTAACAATGACACATTTGAGTCATTTTTAGGAAAATGGATGCACCTTGAGATCATTATGCTCAATGAAATGAATTAGGCCCAGAAAATTAAATATTTTAAGGTTTCTCAAATATGAGAAAACCAAATCACAAATGTAAGAGACTGGAAGAAAGTAAGAAGATGGACTTTGTAGAGAGGGAAAGGGAAAGGAAGGGTGAGAGTGGGAAGGAGAAAAGGAGAGGCCGTGTTAAAAAAAAAATAACCAAATCAGCTTGACAGTGGGAGTTAGGGAGGAGAAGGAAGTTGTAGAAGGGTCAAAAGGGGGGAGGGAAGGGATTGTAATTTTGACACAATATAGATCTGGACAAAATAAGTTCAATATAAATATTATGTACTGAATATACATATTAATAAAATTGGAGGAAAATAGAAGACCAATTAAAAATTGAAATGAATAGGATGGTCTTAGAAGAAGAAATAAAAATGGTCAACAATACATGAAAAAATATTCTGCATCTTTAGCCATTAAAGAAATGGAAATCAGAACAACACTGAGGTTCCATCTCACTCCAATGAGAATGGCTATTACCAAAAGAATGCAAAAAACAATAGATATGGTAAGGATCTGGGAAAAAGGAGCCCTTCTACATTGGTGTTGGGAATGTAAACTGGTAAAAACACTACAAAAATCAGTATGGAGATTCTTCAAAAAACTGAAAAATAGATACTCCATTTGACCTAGCTAGACCTCTTCTGGATATCTTTCCAAAAGAATTAAAGATATCATATAACAGATACATACCCAAGTTTATAGCAGCACAACTAATTAATAATATTAAATCATGGAGGCTGCTAACATGTCCATCACAGATAAAGAAAATGTGGTATAATACACAATGGAGTACTAGTGTGGCACAAACAAAAGTAAATTTGAGTCATCTGTAGGAAAATGGATGCATCTTGAGAACACTATACTTAGTGAAGTTAATCAGACCCAGAAGATTACATATTGCATGGTTTCTCTAATTTGAGAAGCCAAAATTATAAGTAAGTAGAAGAGCTGAATGAGAGACTAAAGGATGTGGGGAGATGGATTTGTGGAAAGGAAGCAGCAGTGGGAGGGAGGGAAACAGAGAGGAAAAATGAATATGAAGCTGATGAGATGTGCAAATGTAACAATTCCACAAGCTTACTGTAACTACCGTATATCATAATTACATACTAATAAAAAGAACAACTCCTGAAAGAATGTAAGCCCTCATGGCCCAGAAAGTTCCTTGGATCTTAACTTTCCCTCCAAATTTAGTTTTCCCTATTTTCTTACATATTTTCTTTATAGTCTACAAACCTTTCTATATTTAAAATGCATAATATCCATTACGATTGTTATATTGGAATTGCTGGAATATTACAAAAATAAATATATTCATAATTTGACAGTTTCAATAATAAAGCATAATCAAGCATATGCATTTGAAAGGAAATACAAAGACAAAAGACATGGAACCATAATGGTAGTACAGGTTACAAGGATGACACTCAAGAGTTTAAGGGTGACTCTGGGCATAACATCTGAGGATACGAAGACAAGCTAAATCCACCCTGATAAAACACATCCTCTTAGCCCGGACTAATCGTGACAGTTCTCCCTTAGTATGTAGTTATTACCTAACATGACAGTAACACCCACCTCCAGACTAAACAGGCAAAAGGAGTAAACAGAGGACCAATCACCATCTTTCTTTTTCTATCTTCTCCCTCACTTTTAATGAAAGTCAAACTCTCTGACAAGGTAACTACTCATAAAGTAACAAATATATAATGTGCTGTGGCATTCTGAAGTTGCTAATTATAGTCTATATCAAAACAAGAATGTTCTTCACAAAGAAAAATTCACAGAACATTTCACTTAAAAGCAATCAGTTTACTTCATTACCTGACATGTTAAAGATGAACTATGTACTCACCTTATACTGAAAAGCAAAGTGCACACCATCAGAAAAATTGGTTTTTTGAAGTCTCAAGGGAATATAAACCAAATCTTTCATATAAAAAGTATAAACTTACCTTAGCTACTTCTTCTTCTAATCGTTCTTGGTACTGTTTTTCCAGCAACTTAGCTATATTTGTTTCTTGTTTCAATCCAAATTCATCAGAAAACTAAATTTAAAAAACAAAATATCACATATTTATGTACACTACTTTTATAACACTTATTTTTACATTTCAATCAAGAATGTGGCTAGTACCTCTCCTCAATATTTAGAATAAAGAAGGTAACAGGCAACTATCTTTATTTTCTTTAGGAATCAGGAGCCAAAAATCTACCAAGTGAAGATAAAGTGTAAATTTTTTCCAGTTGGAGGTTTGAGGAAACTTTTGAGAACTAGAATACAACGCTGAAGGAAGGAAGAGGGTAGTTTGGCTATACTGTATGCACTAAAAGATGACATGTGTTTCTGTATCACAAAGTTTCTCTGGTAGAAAGCCACATTTTTTTATCCCAAAGTTAACGCCTTGTCTTTGGGAATTCCAAACTGCTATTTCAGGAAGCCTGGGTCACCTTTCTACGATGGAATGAAAAATGAAGTTGGACAGGGCACAGAAACATAAATTGTTATAAAAACAAGACAAAATATAACTGTAAAATACCTTGGGGGGGTTCACTTTTTTCAGGTTTTTCCTTTGTTTTGATGACACATTAGGTTTCTTTATATATCCCAGGTCTTTATTTACATATAGTCCCCATAGTTATGCTTACGTGTTAGGAAGTCTTTATGGGGCAATAACCAAGCCACAGACATAAAAATGACAGTAAGAAAATAAAATCAGTGTACGTAACAGTTTGAAAATGAAGATCAAAAATACGATACCTCTACTGTACCATCAACATTCTCTTTTAGACAATTTTCAGGGTACATTGTTCTCTGTATATCAGATTCCTTAATTATCACTGAATCAATGGAGAAGCTAAATATAAATAAAAGGTGAAGTAATTAGAGTTATATGATGTTTCACTATTCATCCCAAACTTACATCATGCATTAAAATGTGTACTGTATCACAGGAGACAAAAACGATAGACCAAAGGTTACAGGCATTGCCACTTAAATCACATTTTTTCATTTAAAAATTAACACAACTGAATGATGGAGTATTTTAACATATTACCACATTAATTTTATAACATTTTATAGTCTATTATGAATGTATGATATATAAAGGTACTGACTTCTTAAAAAGTTATTTAAGATATATTATTCTGTAGAAAATGTAAAATCTCATTTTTACTAAGACTTGTTTTAACACATACATATATATGTACTAAAGTCTGGAAGAATATGTAGCAAAAGTGACATGATTTTCACAAGTAGCACTGACACACAGTGGCAATAGAGGGAAGATTCTTATTTTATGCAGCAACTTCTAGACTTTATTATTTCAAATCTATTCATATGTCTTTTGGTATTTATGTCTGTATTCTGTACTGTTCTACAAACATTTACTACTTTGTAAAAACACTTATTTTAAAATGCATAACTTGCTGGGTGTGGTAGCACATGCCTATTATCCCAGCTACTAAAGAGGGCTAAGGAGGATTTCAAGACTGGGCAACTTAACAAGACACCATCTCAAATTTTAAAAAAAAGGAATGGAGAAGTAGCTCAGTGGTAGAGTACTTGCTTGTCATATTTGAGGCCCTGGGTTTCAACAACAGTACCATTAAAAGAGGGGGGGGGAGGTGGAGTGGGGAGAGAGGATAACTTTGGCAATACAAAGGAAGCAAAATTAGTATTGAGGAAGGATGAAGGAAGATAAAAGGAGAAATCATAAATTTCATTTTTGGCAAACACAATTTCTCACTCCCATTTTTATGTGTGCCTACCTATACTGTATTCTTTCTTCCTCCCTTCTCTCTACCCACCTTTGTTTCTCCTCTTGTCATCTACTCTTACATTTTGTCCAAATGGACATATACAAGTCATGTCATTTTCCCAAATGACTTGTACTCATGGCCATTTTGTTATCTCCAAACAATGCCACAAAATAAGCTTCTTACATATATATCTTTACATCTTTCTGTGGATATTTTTATGTCATGACATCTTATCATTTGTTAAGCTTACTATTTGAGTATAGTTAACATTTGAATTATTTTCTTAAAACTTCCAAAAATGTGGAATAGCAGCAATCTTAAAAACTTTCCTAGAATATGTATGTTTTAATCTCTGAGAGTAAACTAGGATACAGTACTGAACATCTGTTGCTCCCTGCTGTGAAGTATATACTCTGACTTCACGTTCACTCACGTTTCTGAAAACTTGCCCTCTTGGTCCTTTCTCTTGGCCCTACCCCAGTTCTCTTTAACCTTTTCACCATATTCCTGCTTGCTTCATTACGCCTACATATACAATCACATTGCTGCCTCTGAATCTAGGTTCTCACTTTCACTCCTGCTTGTCTAACTACTTAACCCCAACTCCGAAAAGCACTTGGCTCACAATGACTTTTTTCAGTGAACTTTATGGTAACTAAAAGCGTTTCCTGACAAAATTTAAAAAAAAAAAAAAACCCAACCAACCAACCCACCAACCAACCAAAAAAACAGTCTGGCCATCACTGACTTCATCCTTTCTCTCTTACAATGAAGCTCCTGTCTATCTCCCTGCCTGAATTCACTACTTATATTAATGTACCATCATTTTCCATGTATCCTACGCCAATAACACAAATTAAAAAAAATTTTTTCGCCATACTTGGCTCTCAACATTCTTTACATCATAATGTTTCAATATTTATTCTTCACTTCTGTTTCCCTGGTACCACTAATTTGGCAATGGGATCGGTATGTGCAGTTATTTTCATAAATGGATGCATATAAACTCTACCACTTTGGTTATATCATAAAATTACAATCCTTAATCATCACCCTTTAAAAATTATTTGTGAGTAACTTTGTATTTTGGAAGTACTGGAGATTAAATCCATGGTCTCCTGAATGCTACACAAATACTCTACCACTGAGCTATGTCCCTGGCTATGAATAATTATTATTTCAATGATGAGAATGAAGTCTCTGGAAATAAATGGCCACTTTACATACATCTTATACTATACAAGTTGGCTAAGGCTCTTCCTACTGACTACCTCATTTAATCAACACAATCTTAAGGGCATTAATTATCGTTATTACTATTTACAGATGTTCAAAAAACTTTGCCTTTGACCATATAGCCAGTAAAGGTCAAATCAAGGGTCAAAAACAGGTGTGTCTAACTTTGGATCCTATGGTCTTTCCAATCCCGTGGAATTTTTTTCTAAGAGGCTTCTGGTGTGAAGCCACCAAATATCTGGATACAGAATGACTCAATTATTTTTCTTAAACTACTTCAAGTCTACTTGTAAAGAACAGAATACATTTAATTCAAAATGTTTTGAAGTTGTGTCCAAAATATGTGGTAATATTTATAAGAAGTAACTTTGACTCATTACTGTAAGAATGAACACAGTAGTAAGTAAAATGCTTTTGAGGAAAGGGAACAGTAAATTCACGGCTTTTGTTGGAAGGTTTTGAAAACACATTTCAACTGAGCATTCTAGAAGCTATGAGAGATGGTGACAGAAAAGGAAACAAACACAAGAAACAGCGAGCCAGCCCACATTTCTAGACCAGCTCCCTTTCTTCCCTATATGAAGGAAAGCATCACTAATTAGAGAAGGATGACTTGAAGTAATTACTGGTTCATAGAGATTTCTTGCTATCTAACATATTGTCTTTTGTATCTGATTATAAGTATATATTCATTAAATTTTTATATCTATTACATATATATGTATGATATGTATATTTATATATATTAAACTTCAAAAACCTTGAAACTACTAATCTCAAAGAAACTAGAAGCTTTATAAGGATATACCAATACTAAGTGAAACATTCCAAGGCCATATAAAGGCCATGAAGGAAACAGTGAAAACATACTTCCAAAGAGGCACGGCAGCATTGTATCCCTATCCACCACACAGAAAACTGTCATGGTTCCAGGACCAAGGATCTACGCAGACATCAGTCCTAGCACAGCAGAGCCAGCCAAAGTTACATTAGATCTCTGAGGTTTTTACTGAGCTAATTATATGCTAACACACTTGCCAACCAAGGTATAAACAATATATCTAACAAATATCTACTGAGTACTTACTATATGCAGGGAATTTTTTAATAGGTATTTAGAATATATGAGTAACTTAAGTGGACAAAGATCTCACTCTCTAAAGCTCAAAGTCCTTCCTCAGAGACAAAAATGAAACTTCCTCTAAATGTCTATACATTTGGATATATCCAATATATGTATATATATTGTACACACACACCATATGTGTAACAGAGATAGTGTATGTGCATATGAAGAACAGGTAACAGTAAATAATGCAGGAAAAAATGAAGTAGGAAAGAAGAACGGTGACTTTTAGGAGCCAAGTTTAATTTCACATGATAATCAACATAGGCCTAATGAGAACATGATAATAAACATAGGCTTAATGAGTACATGATACTTTAGAAAAGATCCAAAGATGATGGAGCTTAGGATACAAGTATCTGGAGGTGATGGATCTAGGCAAAACAAACACCAACAAGAAAACCCTACACCACGAGCCTAGTGGTAGTTTGTGAACACCAAGGAAGTTGAATACCCTGGGAAGAGTAAGTGACAGGTAAGTCAGTAGGAGATAAACGTGAGAGAGGTCATAAAGACTCACAGAACATGTCTAGTAACAGGTATGAGGACAGAATGCAATAACATGATCTTCCTTAAGTCTGAAAAGTAAGGTTTGAGCTGAACCTGGTGGCACAGGCCTGTAATCCCAGCACTCTGGGCTCTAGGGAGATGAGGCAGGGGGATGACAAATTGAAGTCTAGCTCCAACAACTTAGCAAGACCTGTTTCAAAAACAAAAATACAAATTGGCTGGGGATGTAGCTCAGTGTGAAAGCTCTGGGTTTAATCCCTGGTTCTCAAAACATGAAACAAAACAAAAGGCAAGGTCTAGCACCTGTGCTGACTAGTAGGGAGGAATCAGAGTAATCCAGGGATGTGATAATGCAAGGGAAGAGACCCCGGGATGGTGAGAGTGGAATAGTTCAGATATGCTTTGAAGGTATAGGAGATAGTATTTCTTCACATATTGGAAGAAATGTATGAGACAAAGAGCAGTCATAATAAACAGAGATGGTCGTCTGAGATATGAAGTTCAAAAAGATCCATGAAGAATTTGAGTATTAGGCAATCCAGTGGGGAAAATCCAGTTATAAGTGAAACAATAACATTCATGCTTCTGGGGTACCCACTACATCAAAGTAGCAAAGGCTACATATATAATAAACCATGTGTGGCCAGGTCTGGTGGGACAGGCCTGTAAACTCAGAATTCTGGGAGGCTGAAGAGGAGAAGTGCAAATTCAGGTCCAGGCTGGGCAATTTAGCAACTTAGTGAGACTCTATCTCAAACTCAAGAATAAAAATGTGCTGGGATGTAGTGCACTATAAAGACTCTGGTTTAAATCTCAATACCATAAAAAACATATTACAAAACAAAACCAGTAACAAATACATGTCCACATCATGCAAATCTACATTTAATCCTACAGATATTAGCAACATCTTTATAAAACTATTAGTAAACATTTTATAATAAAATGTTTCTTGTTTATAGTAATATTTTTGCACATTTCAAAGATAGGTAATTATCTCCTGCTTTTATTTCTTAATAGGTCGTATCTCTTTGCTTAAGCTGTATTTTATTCCTAAAATAACTATTCCAGATTATACTAAGATTTATTACTCAGTTATAAATACTGCTGAATATAATTACAAGCAGACAGATACCTTGGCTGATTTGTGGACTCACTAATAGCTTGAAGCCTCTTCTGCAAACAACAAATCTCTGCCCCATACTTTTTTTCAGTTTCTTTCAATTGCTGCTGCAAAGTGGATATGAGGTTTTCTAATTCTTGAATTTGTTCAAGTTGTTCAACTTCTTTGGTATCTTGCACAGGAGATAACTTGTTTTTATGATTAACATCTGTGTTACAGGAATAGAAGAAAATGCACATTTCAATATAAATTTCAAAGTGACATAACAAGATCATTTACTTGTGTGTATACAAAATATTCTTCACTGAAACAAATTTTTAGTGATAACATGTTTCAATTTGGCTCATTTTGAGGAAAATAAGAAAAGAGCATCATAACTGAAGATTCTTCTATCCTCATGGCTGTAGTTATCTCTAAAACAATTTTATGTATTTGAATTCCTAACAATTTTGAAATATAAAATGTAAGAACTAATGATAGGGACCAAGCAAACACATAGTCCACATCTTTCATTTTAAGGATACGAAAATTGAGACCATATTTCAGAGAAATGACCAAGGTAACTATATCATCTCAAATTTCAAAGCAAAAAAGCAAATCACTGAGTATCTGGTATAAAAACACCATATTGTGATATATCATCAAAATTTACCCATGTTTTGCAAGTCACTCATTTGAGAATGGGTGGGCAAAAACTCAGTTTCCACTTTTGATAGATTTTCCTCAGTAAATTCAAGTTTTACACCATCTGTTTGTTGTCCTTGAACCTGTTGGAAACAACATAAATATACAATTCAGAACTTCAGAATCTGTTTTAAAACACCTTCACATGGAAGATGTTTTTCAAAATCGCCTACAATTATGAGTCTGACAGAATGCATTCCTTCTGGAGCACCCACATTCTCTCTGGTAAGTGACTCACATCTTTATCTTTTCACAGCACTAAAATTAAGCTAACGACATTCTCTGATATCCAGAAAAAATATTCTTTTTCACAAAAAATGACTGCTTTACAGAATTCTGCTAGAAAACTCATAACCGTATTTTTGACTTCTCTGAAAATTCAACTCGCACACAGTCAATTTTTATTATAAATATCTAATAATACATTGATGCATCTCTGCGTAGCAAGTGGTATCCAGGTAACTGACAAATGGTAGTTACTTTTCACAAAAAAACACATGGAAGAAAAATAATGAAAAAAAATAAATCTAGCCTATTTTCTTAGCTGTTAAAACTGGACATATATGTGTCACATATATGTGTATTAATTTATTCAACATCAACTATTTAATAATCTATGTGTCCAGCACTATGACAGAGGAAAATAAAAATATGGAATATTTGCTCTCACAAAATTTACCAAGTAGGTGGGGAAATAAAACCATTTGAGAAATAACAGCAATATATAGTGTGAAAATAATGCCAATGACAAAAAAGGTGGGAATCTGTGTAATTATGGAGAACTCAAATTCAACTCAGGCTTCCATAGTACTGGGTAATGGTTTAGAAAGGCTGTGAGGAAGAGTGTGTGAGAGAATTTGTGAAAGAAGGCCCTATGCTGTAATACACTAAAGACAACGGCCCTGTTGGGTAAAAAGGAAAAAAATATAGGCAGTTTGTAAGGAGTATTATCTTGGGTTTGGAGGAACGGCTCAGTGGTTAAAGTGCCAAGCACTAAGTATCTGAGTTCAATTCCCCAGAGCCACACAAGCATGGGGAAGATGTGGTGCCGCATGTCTGTAATCCCAGCACTCAGGTGGCTAAGGCAGGAAGACTGCCATGAGTCCAAGGCCAGCCTGGGCTCCATAGTAAGCTCAAGACCAGCCTGGGCTACAGAGTGAGACTATGTCTCAAAAAAAAAAAAAAAAAAAAGGTATTATTTGAATTACTAAAGGGGAAAAGGTTTGGACTTGCTAGACCTGATGAACAAATATGACACTATCCTTGCAGGTGAGTAACAGGAAAAAAGATACTTCCCATGTAGGTTGTTTCAACTGGACACTACTCTTACCAGCTGTTCTCCACCCTGAGTAAATTCTTAAGTTTCTGGCACAACATTTTTATAGTCTCACCAAGTTTATTCAGTAAAGTTTTACTGAGCCTTTACTGTATACTAAGCAAGTACAGTGTTAAGAGGGAATAAAAATAAACATGAGCACCAAGCGGCAGAAGCTGCCTGTGGTGGCAGCAGCTAAGAGGCGTCAGTTCTCTGCAGTGTTTGCCAATTTGGACCTGTTCTCAAAGAATCCCTGGCAAGAAGTTTCTGGAGCCCTGAAGGATACAGCAATTTGATCAATACTGTCCTAACATGCTTCAAATAGATCAGTAAACAATAGCCACAGGTTCCCCTGGGGTGGCAGACCTGGGGATGTCCAGATAATTGGAAAGGGGAGGAGAGGGAAGGTGAAAGCTAAGCACAGATTTGGAAAGGCAACTCAGAGGAACTCTTCATTAAACAATTCATAGCTCAGGAACCCTCGCCAGAAAGAACAGGGCTCTCTCTCAGGCTGGGTACTACCCATACTCCTGCCCATGGACCTGGCCATTTCACTGCTGGAAGTGGCTAAATCTATAGCGGAAAAAGCTTAGAGAGAGAAAAAAAAAAAAACATGTAGGGAAAAAAGGAAGCCACCCCCAGCAGCAGCAAGGGTGGTTAAGTGTGTGATAAGTACCTGCTCATGCACCAAAGTGAGGCACTTAACACGTGGAGGTGTGAAAGACCTGTTATGTCCAGGAGGGGCTAGAGAGCCAGCAGTGTGGGAGATCTGTGAGCAGACACACTTGTACACAGACAGCAACAAGCCAGAACCATGGAACTGCTGCCCACCGCCTAGGGAGCTTCAACCTACTCCCATCATTTCAAGCTCCCTCCCCAATGGCAGACAGCCCCAGCGAGCTAGCAGGCGAGAGCCAGGTCTAAAATCAGCGAGAGAAAGAATGAACATAACAGAAGCAGGGCGGGAGAGGACATTGGGAGTGAGTGGCCACTGTCCAGAAAGACTTCTGTACCACAGCTGGGCCTAGACTGACAATGGATCAACTGAAGGGAAAATAACAAAAGAACTGGTCAGCCTGAAGAGATGGAGCCTGTAAGCATATTTATGACTGTCACAGTGGCAGAAGTTATACACACAGGGAGAAATGCTTGTGCTACTGGACAAGGACTCAGACCCAGTTACTTCTGCTCTACACCTAGCTGAGAATGGAATGCTCAGTATTTGCCTACCCAGACACTTCTCCAGCAGGAAGGAGGAGAAACAGATGGGTTGTAACACACTGACTCCACATGAACCCAATCTACAAGAAAGAAGGGGTCAGCCAGAGGAAGCTCACTCCTTTAGAAGCCAGCAGAAAAGCAGAGTCCTGATGGCCTCACACCACTGTCCCAACTACCATCACACCCAGTCTTAAGGTATCAGATAAAAGTGACCAGAAACCACGCTGCACAGAGGTGAAAGTGACTGCCTTCCAAGTGCAAGGCCGAGTTGATATCCCAGCACCACATAAGCCAGGTATGGTGGTGCATGCCTTTGTAATCTCAGCACTTGGGAGGCTAAGCTAAGGCAGGAGGATTGCTCTGAGTCCAAGGCCAGCCTGGGCTACAAAGTAAGTTCAGGACAAGCCTGAGTTACAGAGTGAGACCCTGTCTCAAAATAAATAAATAAATAAATAAATAAAATTGTATACAGAAGACCCAAATACAATTTTAGTTCAGTCCAGTAGTATATATAAGTATAGAAAAAGAGCTCTGACTCCAAGATATCACTCCCCAAATCCCAACTACACCTTTTGTTCTATCTTCTGCAGCCACAAATAACTTCTCAATCCCCTCTCCCAACCAGACAGGAGAAAAATATCTCTACAATTCAATCTATTATTTTGCTTGTTTTGGCAGCTATCCCTGACTTCTCCCTCCCTTCCTTCAAAACCCATCTGTCACCATTCTCTACCTGTACTTCATTTTATGTCCTTGACACTTCAGCTTATCTTCACACAAGTCCACTAACTCCTACGATAATGAAAAAAAAAAAAAAACTGTGAAACTATCAAAACAATGCAAACCATGACTGTCAGATGGTAAGAACAGATAACTGCTCTCTTTGCATAGCAGTGTCCGGGAGTAACTCTAGTATTCCAAGAAATAGTGTAGCTGGAGGAAAGAGACAAACTCTAAGAAACACCCAAGTAAGGGGATTCTCCACAGGGAGACATGTGACAACTACAGAGATCCCCCAGGAGACCACAGAGATCCGTCCCGTCCCAGCTGTCCTTAGGTGTCACCAGAAAAGCAGCAGAGAGATGAGGGCAACCCACTTGGGACGCCCTCCCAGATAGTGGAAGCTATTACACCTCTATGCTTTGTTTCTAAATAAAGACCTATCATTGGACAGTTTGCCTCCTTCATCTATGATTCAATCTTTGATATTGTGGGACCCAAACAAACAAACAAACACCCCAAAAGCAGCAGCAGTGAAACAAGCAAACAAGGCTCCAAGAGGCTCCATAAAGCCCTTAACTCATCAAAGGCTGACTAAAAAAGACAGAAGAGGAATCAAACACCAAGTATCTGCAAAGCAAAATGATCAATTGGTATTAGGACCCTAAGACAGAGTCAAATAGTAGCTTCCTCAAGATGTTTGGTGAATTTAAAAAGGAACGAATTATTTTCTTGAAACAAGGTTTCACTCTGTAGTCCAGGCTTATTCTGAAACATAATGTATCCCAGGCTGGCCTGGAACTCATGGCAATTCTCCTGGGTGTTGAGATTATGGGCTTGTGCTGCCACATTCAGTTTATGTGGTGCTGGGGGATTGAACCTGGGGCCTCATGCTTCCTAGGAAAGCACGCCAAACACTGAGTGACGCTCTCAGTCCCTAAAAAAGGATATAATTAAAGAGATGATGAATAGAAATAACAAAAGAGCCAGTCAGGCAAGGGGGAGCAGAACAATGTTGACTGAGCTATACAAATTAACACGAGATGACTAACAAATTCATTAAAGAGTTCAAAAATATGGAAAGATAATGGTGAAATTCCAGATCATGAAACCTCAATGGAAAGCATGGGGAACAGAACTGTTGTATGGTATTTTCAATGAGACAAATGAGAACAAACGCCTGCCATTCAAAGAAAATAAACTAAAGGAGTCTTTATTAGCCAGTAACCACACAGTGACTAGTGCCAGAAAACCCATAAGGCCCTGAATGGAAAAGAGGAATGAATGGTCTGTAAAGTATTTTTGGTGGGAGGGTCACACAATTACAAGCAAGGTTACAGAAGTGGATGGCCATTAAATCATTTATCACAAAGTCAATAGCATACAGAAGAAAAAGAGTAACGAACTCATAGGAAATCATTTTAATAAAGTGCTTGGACAAGCTAGAAACTCATAATTCACTATTGGCTAGGCTTGTGTGCTGTTACATTCCCACATTCCCTTCTGGTTTTATTTACAATTAATCAAATCACTGATTAGCTTATACTGAAGTAGCTTCTAAAACACTGGTTTAATTATGTTTTTCATTACAAGAACTGAATTTCTATGTAGCATTGGTTACTGTGAGTAGGGGCATTCAACTGGCTTAGAGTCATGTTTTATAGTAGCAATTTCTTCTGAATGAATTAAGCACATAGGGACCTATAAGAAATCTAAGAAGGTGGGCTGGAGGAATGGCTCAGCAGTTAAAGCAATGCAAGCGCTAAGACAAGCACTAAGTGCCAAGTTCAACTCCCCAGCACCACATAAGCTGGGCATGGTGGTGCACGCCTGTAATCCCAGCACTGGGGAAGCTGAGGCAGGAGGACTGCCTTGACTCCAAGGTCAGCCTGGGCTCCATAGTGAGTTCAGTACTAGCCTGGGCTACAGAGTGAGACCCTGCCTCAAAAACAAAACAAAGAAATCTAAGAAGGCATATGAACAAAGGTCCTGTCAAAGCAATGAGAAGGGCTGTGAGCCAAGGAGCCCAATTAAACATCCACTGGAACCAATACCTTTGTTTCTAACTTGATAACGGACTTGAAAAAACATAGAAATAAAAATATATAAAGTTTTTGAGAAAGTCTTAGCTTTAGTAGATTCTTGATAAGCGAGGCAGTCCACAGAATGAGGACAGAACCTTGAAAGTAGAGGATAAGGCAAAAGCCATGGATCAAATTCTCAAGAATACTGCAGTAGAGGCTGGAGCACAGAACAGTGCTTAGCAAGTGCAAGACCCTAGGTTCTATTCCTCAGCACCACATAATGATGCGGTGGTGTGTGCCTAGAATCTCAGCCCTCAAGAGGTTAAGGCGGGAGGACTACTGTGAATCTAAGGCCAGCTTGGGCTACATAGTGAGGCCAGGACCAGTGTGGACTACAGAGCAATAGCTTACCTCAAAAAGAAAGGAAAAAAAAGATACTATAATAACAAAATGTCAGCACAAAAGTTGTACATAATAGTTACTAGTAACTCAAAAAAAATTTAATCTCAGAATTATAGGAATCCAAGAAAAAAACATGTTAAAAACATTAAAAAATTTATTTGTCAAAATCACAAAAGAAAATTTCTCACATCTTGGAACAGAAGAGAATGTCCAGATGAATGAGGCATATTGAATACCAACCAGATATGACCAAAACAGAAGCTTCCTGAGACATATCCTAATAAAAATTAGATTTCCAGCACAAAGAAAAAAAATTCTAAAAATTGTCAGCACAAATTAGTAAGTCACTTACCAAGGCAATCCTATCAGAGTAACAGCCAATTTTTCAACACAAACCTTAACAGCCAGAAGAGTGTGAACTGAAGTGTTCTAAGCCCTAAAATAAAGTGCCAATTAAGACTCCTATATCCTGCAAAGTTATCTTTCAAGACTGAAAGAGAAATAAGGATCTTTCATTATAAAGAAAATCTTAAGAAATTCATAACTACTAAACCAGCATTACAAGAAATATTTAAGGAACTCTGAATAGGAACAGGGAGAAAAATCACAACAAAAAAAATCCTAGAGGTAAGGACACATTTAACAGGGAAAATAACCAAACAAAATATAAGAGATCAGACAGAAATCAACAAAAAATAAGGCTATATCAGGTTTCAATAATTCCATGAAAACAGTAACTCTCAATGTCGATAGTCTCAACTCCCCAATTAAAGACATAGTCTGATAGACTGGATTAAAAAACATGATCTGACTAAATGTTGGCTTCAAGTCATACCTATCACACAAAAACACATACTGAAGGTGAAGGGATGTAAACACAAATATCCTACAACGAGTGGGTAAAAACTAGTGGGAGTAGCTACGTTTCTCTGTCAAAGTGGACTACAAGATAAAACTGGTCAAAAGAAACAAAGAAGATTACATCCTCATAAGTAGAACAATTAAATAGGAAGAGTAATAACGTAAATGCTTATGCATGTAATATTGACACATTCAACTTTACAAAGTAAAAACTGTTGGATTTAAAAGAACAGATAAGACACAAACATAGTAACAGTGTGGGATTTGAATACTCTACAACCACAAGCAGATAGGTCAACCAAACAAAGCAACAAAGGCTCATCAGAAGTGAACCATACCACTGAACTACCATTGAACAAACAGATCTAAACAGTGTTTCACCCAACTACAACACAATATACATTTTTCTCAGCAGTACATGGAACTGTCCCCAAAATAGGCCACAAATCATGCTGTCCCCTGAATACTATTAAACCATAGTGGAATGAAACTAGAAATTGACAATAAAAGAGTCAAAGCATCTTAGGACACAATGAAGGCAGTGTTAAGGAGGAAATTCACTGCTACAAATGCACATATAAAAACGAGCAATCTCAAACAATGTAATGAGTTTAGGGAAGAAAAACTGCAAAGCAGAGTATCTGATAACCTCCTCCCCTCCCACGTTATTTTTCCAGTTGAGGTTGTTTTTCAGTTTTCCCAGACCAAGCAGTTAATACGTTTCAGTGTCCTAACGTTAACAGATGTACTTTCCCCACTTTGAAGAAGTTCCTGCATTTTCCAGTTATGCGTGATATGCATGAAGGAGCCAATCCCCAAGAACCCTCTCACTGCGCCAGCCCCTCCATTTATTCTGAGTCTACACACGGAGGGCTCAGTCCCATGCCAGGAAGGATAACTGCTCATGCCACCTCCTGGCTTCTTGGCTAGGAACACCTTTGCTTCTTTTTCTTCTCTTTCTGTAACAGAGATCTGCTTGGGTTTCCTCTTGGTTTCTTGGCCAAGGGTTTTTCTTTTTTCTTTTGTTTGGCTCAATAAGCTGTTGCTTGCATTACTTTTGATTCTACTTTTTTCTTCGTAAGTCTGTGGACCTGGAAACCTTCACATTATTCCAGTGGTGAAAGAGAATTTTACTTCTACAGATATGTCTCAAGATTTTAGGAAAGCAAGAATAATACAATCCCAACACCAGTAGAAGAAAAGAATTTATAAAGATCCGAGCAAAAATTAATGAAACTGATTTTAAAAAATTGCAAATGATCAATGAAAGAAAAGGTTGGTTCTTTGAAAAGATAAATGAGATTCACAAACCTCTAGCTAAATTCACCAAAAGAAGAAAAAAGATGTGCTTCAGTGCAATTAGAAATAAAAAAAGGTAGCAGCACAATTAACAATACCCAAAATGTGGAAGACACCAAAATACCCATCGACAGACCAATGGATATACAAATTGCGGTATTTATACACAATGGAATACTATACATCTATAAAGTCAATAGGCTACAGGCTTTTGTAGGCAAATGGAGGCAACTTGAGGCCATCATGTTTAGTGAAGTGAGTCAGAAGCAGAAAGTAAAATATCGAATGGTTTCTCTGATATAAGAAACCCAGATCACAATTATCTCATGGAACTTAGCGCGGAAAAAAATGGGAACTTGAGGGGGAGGCCTGGGGGGGAGGCCAAAAGGAGAGAGGGAAAGGCTTTGTAACCTTGCCGAGATATGTATGTGCACAAAATGCTCAAGATCACTGGAAATTTCAAATTTTGCACTTACATGTATCAATAAAATCGGAAAAAATTAAAAAGGTGAAAATTTAACAGTGCTGAAATCCACAGGATTATAAGAAACTACTGTGAATCTATACTCCAGTAAATTTCAGAACCTAACAGAAATGGATAAATTTCTAGAAAATATATGAACTACCAAAACTGAATTAGGAAGATACAAACCTTCTCAGTAGACCAATAACTAATAATGAAATTGAAGAAATAATAGAAACACTACCACCTAAGTAAAGCCCAGGACCCAATGGATTTGCTGCAGAATTCTACCAGAATTTCCAGGAAGAGTTAATGCAAATACTTGTCACTCTTCCTAGAAATCAAAAGGGAAGGAACATTACAAAGTCATTCCTCAAAGCTACCAAAACCTTAATACTAAAACCAGACAAAGACTCAACAAAAAAGGAGCTAGGACCAATTTCCTAAATCAACAAATATATCACATCAACAGAAAACAGGATAAAAAGCCACCCGACCATCTCAAAAAATGTAGAAAAAGCCTTTGACAAAATTTAACATCAATTCACGATAAAAACCCTGAATAAAAAATAGAAGAAACATACCTCAAACTGATACAAGCTCACTATGATAATTCCACCACCCACATCATTCTAAATGGGGGGAAACTAAAAGTATTCTTCTTAAAATTCAAGAACGAGACAAGGATGTCCACTGTTATCATTCCTGTGTAACATACTACTTGAAGTTTTGGCCACAACAATTACTCAGAAGGAAGGAAGGAAGGAAAGAAAGAGAGAGAGAGAGAGAGAGAGAGAGAGAGAGAGAGAGAGAGAATTGAATAGGAGAAGGTAAACCATTCTTATATGCAGATGACATGAACTTGTGTATGAAAACTCAAAAAGCTCCATCAGAAATCTCTTAAATGTAAGAAATTCAACAAAGCATCAGACTATGAAATCAACATAAACAAATCAATAGCATTTCTAAATACCAACAATGAGCTCACCAACAAAGAAATCATGAAAACAACCCCATTTACAATAGCTACAAAAATTACTTAGGAATAAACCTTACCAAGGAAGAGAAAGATCTCTACAACAAAAACTACAGTACCCTGAAGGGATTGAAGAATACTTTAAAAATGAAAAGACATCCCACATTCCAGAATAGGCAGAATCAACTATGGAAATCAGTATGGGAATTACTCAGAAAACTGAAAATAGGAATCCCACTTGACCCAGCTATACCTCTCTTGGGCATCTTTCTAAAAGAGCAAAAGTCATTATATTACAGAGATATATGCATACTCACAGTTATAGCAGCACAACTCATAACTCATTATTTTGGAAACAGTCTATATGTTTACCAATGAATGAATGGATAAAGAAAATGCGATAAATATATACAATGAATTACCTCACTGCTATAAAGATAAATCTGAAGCATTGAAAATGCAAATGCTTTAGTGAAATAAGCCAGACACAAAAAATTAAGTATTATACAGACTCAATTATATGAGAAAGCCAAAATATAAATCACTAAAAGAGCAAAGTGGAAGACAAAGGACAGGAAATAGGAAAGTAGGCTTCTTAGAGATGAGAAGGGGATTTGAGGATGGAAGAAAGGAGACAAGGCATAAAAAAAAAGACCAAAAAAAGGTGTATGTATGAAGCACTTTCCCAAGCTGGATGTAATCAATGTGTAAATGTGCTTGTACTGCAAAGACACACAAAAATTGTTTTTGTGAAAAAAAAAAAAACCAGAAGATTCCCTGGTTCTGATGGTTTTATATCTTGTGGAAAACGCAGAACTGAAAAATAATTAGAATATGAGGAAAAGCAGTGTATAAAACAAGTTTGTATAAGCAGCTATGGAAACAAGAAAGACAGAGGATTACCAAATATTTAGCTAAGGAAACCATATCAAAAGATGACAGCAAGAAAGAAAAGTCTGAACCAACTGTAACAAAGTAGGAAGAACCTAAGCACAGTGAAGTGAGATGAGTGATACTGCTTCCACAGGAACATCAGCATGCAAAACGAAGTCCAGGAGAGTGAAAGATCCAGGTACCTTTGGGAAACTAAGCATTCCAGTGGGGCTGAAATGAGGACTGAAAAGTCAGGTAGAGATATTCTGCCAATCAAATACTGTACACCACTGCAACTGTAGCTAACTTACTATGTTGTTATGTTCACTCACTACCCATTATACACACAAGAGTTAATATAGCAGTCCTGAGGATGTTCATCTTTAGAAAGGCCTGCTGGCAAGCTATCCCCTTGGCTGGAATCTACAGCCTTAATTATTGCAGTAAGCATTTCCTTATACTAATATAAAACTTTTCCTAAATGGTAAACATGGTTTACTATGCCTACACTGTCCAAACAATGTGGTTTGTGCTGAATACCTGTTTTCCTTCTAGAAGGGTAGATTTTGGTAATATGCTAAGCTGAGGGTACCTATGTAATTGATGTCTAATGAAAAACTACGAACTCCTTAGCTCAGGTTAGCTTCCTTGGTAGACATGTGGCACATACTGCCAAATTTACAGCTGAAGGTAGTAAAGTATATCGTGTGACTATATTCGGAGAAGAAATTTGTGCTTGCTTTTCTCCAGATTTTGTGCCCACACCTTTTCAACTCCTTCTGAAGCTGATTTTGCTTTGTATCCTTTTGCTGTTGCTTCTATGAGTCCCTTTAGCAATCACTAAACCTGGGAGTGGTTTTTGGAACCCTTTCATTTGCAAACTCACAGCTTATAAACTGTTATAGTGACATCTAAGGCCCAACTTCTATAAACACAGGAAGTGAAAAGAAAATGTTGTGTTTCTTGCCTTTCTCTTTCAAATTGACTACAAAATTCTTTAGGTTATTCCCTAAATCATCTTATAAGCCATACCACCTTATTTTGTAATTCCCACAGTCACTAGATTAATCTTTGTAAAAGTTCAACTTTATACTATCTACCTCATGGTCATAAACATCCATCAGAAGTTAATTTCTAAGAAAGGTCAGACTAGCATTCAATGTTCTGTTACAGTTTATCTGTCTTAATGTCTATTACTCTTTAAGAAATATGCTTTAAATGTAACATATTTCTACCTTCAAGACTTTGCTCCTATCTCTTCTCCTCCCTGGAATGTTGTTCTCCTCTTCCCTTTTGTCCAAATCAACACATCATTCATGTTTCAATACAAGTTCCACTTTCTCTGATACATCATTTATTTCAGCCCACACTCATCTACTTGTTTATTTAATTCCAAATACACTAATCCACATTTCTCTTGTAAACACTTAGTAAATGTTGCCTTGGGCAACAACTTTATAAATATCAACCATATTCTTTGAATTAGTTTATAAGCACTATCAATTAAGAAATTTCTTCAGTCTAGTGACTTTACTGTCATTGTACGTTGCTTCATGCCTAGTACAACTGGCATATAATTAACTAATAAAAGTCACTGGCAGGATAAACGAGCAAAATATATATCTTTCCCGTCTTTTGGACTCCCTCTTAAGTATATTTCAAGTTTAGTGGGAAATTAGGGGTCAGAGAAGAGGCCTATCTTAAGATGTCTCCCAAATTTCTGGTCAGATGCCATTCTTTAAAACCAAGAAAGGAAAAGCTGGTTTGAGACAGGTTCTCACTACATACAGCAGGCTGACCTTGAACTTGTTATGTTACCCGGGTTGGTTTCAAAGTTATGATCCTCCAACCTAAGCCAATGAGTGTTAGGGTAAACTCAAAATTTAATAAGTTGACTGAAACACACTGAAAAGACCTTTGAATAGAGATAACAGAGATAAGACTCAACTCAGAAGTAAGGATTCATAGCTATGGTTTGGATACTGAATGCCCTCAGAGGCCCATGAGTTGAAAGTTTTGTCTCAACCTGTGACATTCTTGTGAGAAGGTAGAATCTTTAGTAAATGACCCCAAATGGAAGGAAGCTAGGTCATTGGAGGTGTACCCTAGAACGAGATAAACCCTTCTTCTCTGCAGAGAAATACTCTACTAAAAACTTACAAATATTACTTTCCTCATCTTTTTACTTGCACTTATTGTAGAAATTCTTGGCTGATAAAGCAGTTTACAAAAGCAGACAATATAGTAAGTACAATAATTATATATTTTCCATTTCACAGACCTTGCTTAATTGTGACTGGAGTATCAATAGTTTGTTGTATTCCTCAGTTACTTTGTTCAGAAGGGTTTGCATGTTTTCTTGAAAGTCTAGGTGATAAACAAACAATTACAATTTACCCTACAAGTAAGGGCTTTACATCTTTCAATAAATATTATTCACCTACATACAACTTTAGAAATGTGCTAGAAATAAGCTTTATATATACAGCAAGCAAAACCAAAATGAAATACCTGCTACAAAGCTAAAGTGAATTTTTCATAGTAAAATATGCTAAATGTTTTGTTAATCAATAATGTGTATAGTTTACTCATTATCCATACTAATGGACAGGGCTAGGAAACATTTTATCAGTGAAGAAACAACAAAAATTAACAGAGATTATCATAAACTAAGACTAGACTTACATTAAGAAATAGATATCTTAATATTTCTTTCATTTCTCAATATTTTTATTCACTTTCAAAATGATAAACCACTGATGTACACTTACAATACAATAACTTTTAAAGATTAGTATTTATGGTATAAAAAGTTAAAGAAGGAAATGAGATTAAGGAAAAGGTGAGATTAGAGGAATAAATAAAAGAAGACGTGTAGACACCTTCAGTTATCCTTGTGGTATAACTACTGTGTTATAAAAATTGTGTATACTAAATATGAAATTTAATAAATCTGAATAGAGGATATTAAGATGGAAAACAACTTGGATATGTGATTAAATCCTGATTAAAGGTAAAAGCTTATCAACTGACTTAAGAAAATTAAGTATTGTTTAATAATATGGTTTTTATTACCTTGAACTGTACACCTATAATCTTGGAATTCTGGTTCTTCATTTTCAGAAGCATTAACACAAGAATTCTCTCGCTCTTCTACATTTACTTCACATTTTAAAGCAGGAATATAATATTCACCAAAGACACTGTTGAAAGTCTGTTAACAAAATTGAATATTTAAAAAAATTAAAAATTTGACTTAGGCCTCCATCATTAAACATAATTATCCTAGACGCAAAATAGTGCTGCAATGGAACAGAGTAAGTAAACTCCCACCTCCTCCATATACTAAATAAATCTGCAGAAGAAATGTGACCCTTGGACAGATTATGTCAACTTGAGGTAATCAGGAACCATACCTGGATTAGTTTGGGAACCACACCTAGACTGGGAATTGAGAAACAGTCTGGATAAGTGTGGGTGATTTGTGGGCTGGAGAAAGAGGATTGAGGGAAGAACACCCACCAGGATGTGGGAGGCTCAACTGGAACTTGAATGGTATAAAAGGAAGGAAGAAGCAAGATTGTCATAGCTCCTTCCTCTGGCAAAGCTCTCAAGACACTGACTTGCTACACACTGCAGATCTTTATCACAGATTCACTCCAGTCTCAGTTTGCACCTGTCTGGCCTGTGCCTGTCTGCCCATGGCAGATCTTCAGTTGCCAATCTTCAGTCTCTGGTCTTCACCATTTTTCTTTGAACAACTGAGATCTGCAGCAGACTCTCACTGCTGTCCTGTAGTCCAGGATAGGGGAGGTCTACTTCATGGCTGAGCAGCCATCGGACAGTCCAGCTCTCACATCAGACAGACAGTCCAGCTCTCCATCTTGGACTATCTCTGTCCTCGGATTTGTAAGCCTTCCAAATAGATCCTTTTTGTTGTAATTTCTGTAAATTCTGCCTTTTGCAAGAATCCAAGCTAATACAAGAAACAATCAAATCTCAATGTATTTCTTCCTCTGTCCTAAGACATTTTTTACAACAAGAAAATATTTACAATCTTTACTATACAAACTATTTTCTTCTACCTGTAGCCTTAATGTTCATCTTATTATATCAGCTACCTTGGAAAAAATGCTATAAAACAGAAATAGAAGTTCAGAATGATAATTAGAATTGTCTAAAGATTCCAGAAATATTTTATCAAGTAAACTACATTCATACACCCTAGTTTCCTGTGGCTTACACACACACACACACACACACACACACACACACACACACACACACACACACACACAGAGAGAGAAGTAAAAAAATTCACACATTGTTCTGGTGGTTCTGAGCAACAGATAATTCTACTGTCATATAGAATACTTCTTGCCTCATAATCATTTGGTAAGCAGTCCAAATAAATTTTACTTTTGCCCCTCGTAACCATTAACAACTTGTAGATCTAAAAATCAATTGTTTATTGCTGCTATCTGAGATTTCATGAAGTGTCCTCACTAAACTATATTACTGTAGTTGAGTTTATTAAATTTTCACTATATCCCCTAAGATGAAATTTTATCACATTTAGAGTTAGATGCAGAAAACTTTAATGATTCAATTTACAGAGGATGATACTATGACTCAGAAGATTAAGAAGCTCTTCCAGGGCAACATTAATGATTACTGTCTATACCACTGCTCAGATAATTCATCTTAATTTTTTTTTCCTTTTTCATTTTTTTTCCTTTGCAGTACTGGGGCCAGATCCTCAAACATGCTAGACTAGAAATTGACTAATGAGCAATATCCCAGACTCTGAATTTGTTTCAAACTTCTTAAAGTGAAAATCAATTTATTTGTCTGTCTATCTATCTATCCATCCATTGATCCACTGTTTTATGACAGGGTCTCGCTCTATAGTTTAGGCTGGTCTTCAACTCACTATATAGCCCAGGCTGGCCTCAAACATGTGGCAATACGCCTGCTGAGGCATGAAAATTTTAAATGCTCATTCTAAGCTTAATACTTCAGAAATAAGAACTATGGACGTAGTTCAAAACTCTCTCTCTCTCTCTCTCTCTCTCTCTCTCTCTCTCACATACACACACACTTGACTAGCACACACAATGCCTATCAGTTCAAGCCTCAGTAACATAACATAACGTAACATATAAATACTTTTTAAGTGCACTTCTAGGGACAGGAATCCATGCTGGATGATCCTGCTTACCAAATTACTAGGCAACTTAAATTTAGTGCCTCCTGTCTAAAACTGCCTTCTAACATCTTACCTTTGAAATATAAGAACATTCTTCAGCCACTGCCTTCTGAAGTCTCCCAATGAGCATCTGTAAAGGCCTTCCTTCATCGTCTAGCCAAACAAATACTGTGTTAGGACACACATTCTATATGGTAAAGTCCTATTATACTCAATTTGTTTCAAATAGAACTCTGATTTTAAATTCAAAATTTTAAACTTATTTTCCACTGCTGAATATTAATTATCTCAATTTATAAGATATTTAATTTCTATCCTAAAAAACGGTATAAACAGTGATGTTCAAAGTTTTTTACTACAGTGCAATACAAGAAACATATACATTACCTATTATATACATTTACACAAAACAAACAAAAGGGAGGAGCCAGCGGAGCTACAGACAGTGAGTACAAGCATCCCCCGCTAGCTGCGAATTTCGCTGAGGACTCACAGCAGTTCCCCCGTCTTAGGGAGGAGCCAGGGGAACAACAGACAAAGAGTGCGTGGGTCCCGCGCTCTGCGAATTTCCCTGCAGATTTTGCAGCAGTTCCAGGGCCTGCAGAGGGAGGAGCCAGCAGAGCTACAGACACTGAGTTCTACCTGCTGCAAATTTCGCTGTGGACTTCACAGGGGTTCCAGGGCCGGTTTAGGGAGGAGCCAGCGGAGCTACAGAGAGGGCACACAACCTGCCTGCTGTGAACTTCACAGCAGGTCCCACCCACTGCAGGGAAGAGCCCAAGGAAGTAAGGACAGAGAGGGCTTGCATCCCAAGCTCTGCGAGCTCCACAGTGGATCCGGGGCCGGTGTAAGGAGGAGCAGTGCAGGTGCAGTGTGTTAGGGTCCAAAGCTACCACATGCCACGGACACTGCGGCGGGTCCAGGGCAGCGCAGGGCGGAGCCAAGCAGGAGTGGACCCTGGGAACTCGAGTTCATATTCCCACCACCCCTCTCCGCAGTGCTCAGCTCGGCGACCATGTTTTCCCATCACCGGACAGAGCCGTACAGTGAAGAACTACATAAGGGAATCCAGGGACGGACAACCAGAGTCAACCAAAGACAACAAAACCATGAGGAAACATGGAAATAAAACTCCTTGAAGAAGTCTTAACATACCAGAAGAGCATCCCAGGACTCCTGAAAATGTAGAAGCTAAAGATGAAAATGGCACAAATGATAGCAACTTCTGGGCCCAGGAATACATCCAGTTAAAGCTGGAGTTAAAGTAGGAATTAAAGCAGGAAATGATGTAGGAAATGAAAATCAGAGATCAAGAGCTACTCCAAGACCTAGCTAAACTAAAAGCAAGCTATGAGAAGCAAGTAGAGATCAAAGAAGAAATGAACCAGAAGATAATGAAGGCAATACAAGAAGTGAGAGAAGAACACAACAGAGAAATAAAAAAATATATGCAGATATACAGGAAGTGAAAAACACACAGGTCACAATAAGCAATGATATTGAACAATTTCAAAACAGATTATCAGACCCAGAAGACAAAATGATGGAGTGGGAAGGAAAGACCATAAAGACCACAAAGGAAAAAAAGGAAGAAAGTGAATCATTACAACGACTGATAGACGATTCAAAAACAAACAACCTGAGAATTATGGGAATCTAAGAGAAGATCGAGGTCAAAAAAAAGGATTAAAAGGCATATTCAAGGAAATTATGGAAGGAAACTTCCCACATCTAAGAAGAGAAATGAACATCGAGCTACTGCCGGCATTTAGAACTCAAACCAGTATTGATCAGAAGAGAACCTCATCCTCATACATCATAATCAAAGTACTAGAAACCCAACAAAAAGAGAGAATACTGAAAGCAGTAAGAGACAAGCCTAAAGTGACCTACAACGGTAAGCCCATCAGGATAACGGCAGAATTCTAAACCCAGACTCTAAAAGCCAGGAGATCATGGAGCAATGTCATTCAAACACTAAAAGAACACGAATTTCAACCAAGACTACTATATCCAGCCAAACTATCTTTTAAACTAGAGGGAGAAATTAAAATCCTCCATGATATAGAAAGCTTAAAGAAACTTGCAGCAGCTACTAAGCCTTCACTCCAGAGAATTCTCAAAGGAAACTTGGATAGCAAAAGAGAAAATAATGACACAAGAGACCCCAGAGGAAAAAAAGTCAAAAGCTAGATGAGAAAAAGCTGAGAAAAAAGTTAAGTCAGTAAACAACTTGGAAAAACGACAATGAGGGCAGGAGACACCAAACATACCTCAATCATTACCCAAAACGTGAATGGCCTCAACTCACCTATCAAAAGACATAGACTAGCTGACTGGATCAAAAAACAGAAACCCACAATTTGCTGCCTAAAAGAGACATACTTCACCCAAAAGGAAACTCACAAACTGAAAATAAAAGGCTGGAATTCAATATTTCACGCAACAGGTCCCAGAAAACAAGCAGAGGTAGCTATATAAATCTCAGACTCATCAGACTTCAAAAGAAAACAGGTGAAGAGAGACAAAGATGGACAGTACATACTGGTTAAAGAAACATTAGAACGGAAAGAAATCGCAATTATCAATATATATGCCCCCAACTCTAGAGCACCCAATTACGTTAACCAAAAATTACTAGATTTGAAAGGACACACAGGCCCCAACACAATTATAGTAGGGGACTTAAATATTCCACTACCACAAATAGATAGATAAACCAGACAGAAAATCCACAAAGATAGACAACTGCTGAATGATACGATAGAAAACTTGGACAAACAGACATTTACAGAGTCTTCTGCCCAACATCAACTGACTACATGTTCTTCTCAACAGCACACGGAACATTACCTAAAACAGACCACGTACTAGGACATAAGTCATGCTTAAACAAGTACAAAGGGATAGAAACAGTTCCCTGCATACTCTCAGACCATAGTGGAATAAGAATGGAACTTAACAGCAGCAGAAACAAAAGAAAACACACAAACACATGGAGACTTAACAACCTACTAGTGACCAAACAATGGATCATGGAAGAAATCAGAGAAGAAATCAAAAACTTCACAAAGTAAAATGACAATGGAAGTACATCATATCAAAACCTGTGGAACACAATGAAAGCAGTCTTTAGAGGAAAATTCATAGCCATAAATGCACACATCAGAAGAACAGAACGGTCACAAATAAAATTGCTAATGATGCACCTTAAGGACCTAGACAAACAAGAACAACTTAACCCAAGAGGCAGTAGAAGAGAAGAAATAAAAAAGATCAGATCTGAAATGAATGAGATTAAAATTAAAGAGACAATAAAAAAGATTAATGAGTCAAATACCTGGTTTTTTGAAAGAATTAATGAAATCGATAAACCTCTTGCCAACCTCATCAGGAAAAGGAAAGAGAAGGCACAGATTAGCAAACTCAGAAACGAAAAGGGTGAAATTACAACAGACTCTGCAGAAATCCAGAATATTATAAGAAATCACTTTGAACACCTATATTCTAATAAATTTGAGAACTGGGAAGAAATGGACAACTTCCTAGATACATATAAAATACCAAAATTAAATGAGGAAGATATAAGAAGCTTGAACAATTCCATCACGCACACAGAAATTGAAGCAGTAATAAAAGCTCTACCTACAAACAAAAGTCCAGGCCCAGATGGATTCACAGCAGAATTTTTTCAGTATTTTAGGGAAGAACTTACTCCAATCCTACTCAAACTATTTCATAAAGTGGAAAGTGAAGGAATGCTACCAAACTTATTCCTTGAGGCTAGCATCATACTAGTCCCAAAAGCAGACAAAGACCTAACCAGGAAGGAAAATTATAGATCAATATCCTTAATGAATATAGATGCAAAAATCCTCAATAAGATCCTGGCAAACAGAATCCAACAAGTAATCAGAAAAATCATACATCATGATCAAGTGGGCTTCATCCCTGAGATGCAAGGCTGGTTCAACATACGGAAATCAATCAATGTAATACACCATATCAACAAAAGCTAAAACAAAAACCACATGATCATCTATATTGATGCAGAAAAAGCCTTTGACAAAATCCAGCACCGCTTCATGATAGAAACACTGAGAAATATAAGTATAGAAGGGCCCTACCTAAATTTCATAGAAGCTATATATGCTAAGTCTACTGCAAATATCATAGTAAATGGAGAAAAATTGAAATCATTCCCTCTCAAATCAGGAACAAGACAAGGTTCGTCACTCTCACCACTCTTATTCAACATAGTCCTTGAAACACTGGCCATGGCAATCAGACAAAAAAAAAAAAAATGAAATAAAGGAAATCTGCATCAGAAACGAGGAGGTCAAACTATCCTTATTTGCACATGATATGATTATCTATATGGAACACCCTAAAAACTCCACTACGAAACTCCTAGAAACAATAAAAAAATTTAGCCAAGTCTCAGGATACAAAATTAACACTAAAAAATCAATAGCTTTTCTTTACACTAACAATGAACTTATTGAGCAAGAACTCAGAAAAACAATTCCATTCTCAATAGCTCAGCAAAAAATTAAATACCTAGGAGTATACCTAACCAAGGATGTGAAGGACCTATATAAAGAAAACTACATTACACTGAAGAAAGAAGTTACAGGAGACACTAGAAAATGGAAAAGCATCCCCTGCTCTTGGATAGGCAAAATAGTCAAAATGACTATAATACCTAAACTGATAGATAGATTTAATGCAAGCCCTACCTACAAGTTTCTTCAAAGAACTTGAAACAATTCTTAAATTTACATGGAACCAAAAGAGACCAAGAATAGCCAAAGCATTCCTGAGCAACAAGACCAAAGCAGGAGGCTTCACAGTTCCAGACATCAGGCTATACTATAAAGCCACAGTTGTAAAAACAATTTGGTACTGGCACAAAAATAGACAGATAGACCAGTGGAACAAAACTGAAGACACAGAGACAAGCCCAAACATCCTGAATTACTTAATCTTCGACAAAGGGGCCAAATGCATACAAAGGAAAAAAGACAGCCTGTTCAACAAATGGTGCTGGGAAAACTGGACATCCACATGCAGAAGAATGAATCTAGCCACACACCTGTCACCATGCACCAAAATCAAATCAAAGTGGATCAAAGACCTAAACATTAAAAATGAAACACTAAACCTTCTAGAAGACAAATTAGGCAAATTTCTAAAAGACATACGCGTAGGCAAAGACTTTCTTGACAAGACACCAAGAGCAAAAGAAATTATCTCCATTATTAACATATAGGATCTTGTCAAATTAAAAAGCTTCTGCACAGCAAAAGAAACTATCAACATTGTAAAAAGAGAACCAACGAACTGGGAAAAAATATTCATCACCAACATCTCAGATAAGAAGCTCATAACTAGAATATACAGGGAGCTGAAGAAAAGTAAGCCTACCAAAATAAAGGATCCTATTGAAAAGTGGGCAAATGAAATGAAGAGACAGTTCACAGGAAGAAGTACAAAAGGCCAATAGATACATGAAAAGATGTTCAACATCTCTAGCCATAAGAGAGATGCAAATCAAAACAATGCTAAGATACCATCTCACTCCAGAGAGAATGGCCTATATCAACAAGTCAAATAGCAATCAGTGATGACGAGGCTGTGGGGAAAAAGGAACTCTCTTACACTGCTGGTGGGAATGTAAATTCGTACACCCACTCTGGAAAGCAGTATGGAGAGCTCTCAAAGACTGGAAATAAATATCCCCTTCGATTCAGCGACACCCCTCCTGGGAATATATCCTAAAGAGGCCAAAACAACACACAGCAGAGATATATGTATGGCCATGTTCATAGCAGCACAACTAACAATAGCTAAAATGTGGAAGTCACCAAAATACCCACCAACAGACCAGTGGATACACAAACTGTGGTATTTGTACAGAATGGAATACTATGCATCAATAAAGTCCAACAGCTTGGAGGCTTTTGCGGTCATAGGAAGAAGCTTGGGAACATCATGCTTAGTGAAGTAAGTCAGAAGAAGAAGGTGAAACATCGAATGGTCTCTCTGATATGAGAGTCCCAGATCACAATGATTATGGAATTTAAAGTGAAAAACAAAGTGAAATAGGGGGATAGGGTGGGGGAGTAGGGAGGGTGTGGAGGGTGGGGGAGGGAAAGAAAGAGAGTTGAAAAATCCTTGTATCCTTGGCAGGATACTTATGTGCACAAAATGCTCAACTTCATTGTAAACTTTAAATTTTGCACGTATACATATCAATAAAATGGGAAAAAAACTGAAACAAAACCCCACAAATCAGTATTTTAGGCTGAGGGATAGACAGCTCAGTAGCAGAGCACTTGCCTAGCACGACAGGAGTCTTGGGCATGATCCTCATACAACAATAAAAAAATCTGCCCCTTCTACATGCTATGCACTCCAATGTTTTTTTGTTGTACTCACTTTAATTTAAAAAAAAAAAAAAACCTTACTGTTACTCACTAAACTATCACACAGTAAAAGAGCCATTAATTAACCTGCAAAGTGGGAAAACCCTGGACAGATTATCTGGAATAATTAAAAAATACACGCTTAAAATCTTTGTATATTCAAACCCAAAGAATTCCTGAAGTAAAAAAACAAACAAACAAAAAAAAAAGAGCACTGCATTCTTGTTTAAGTCTGCTGATATTCTACTGTTTAACAAAGCATTTCCATTAAAAAATTTCTGAGCTATCTCATTCCAGAGGCAAAAGTAGACCTTAGGAATACTTCGGATCAGCAAGTCTGCTTAACTGACAATTATTAAAGATAAAAATTAAGTTCCTTAAATAGACAGGTTCATTCTTCCATAGGTTCATTCTTGGTGCTACTGGTGCTTTTCATAGTTACAATATAGTCTTTCACCTCATTGTCCAGTCTCTCCCAGAATGTCTCATTCTTGTCCTTGGCCTCAGAGCCCTTCTGACAACCATGTTGATCATCTACTTTCTTTTGAGCCTAAATTTCTCTCTTAGCTTTCAGATTTCTATTTTTTTATTACTACATATTTCTTTTTCAGTGTGCTCAAAATGAAATTTATCATTTTTCTCACTAATCTGCTCCTCTTTGTTACTGGCACCATCTAATCCTGTCACCTGAGAAAAATTCAGGGATCATTCTTATTTCCTCCCACTTTCACAGTTAATGTTAACAACTACCCATGTATGGCCTACCTTTGACTTTTGTACTTACCTTTCCAAACACAATGATATTATTGCTTAATATCTTATTACTTTAGAATTCCTACCAAGATTGTTTAGTCTTCCCACCAATAACTGCACCTCCTCAAATTTACCCCAACAGTTTCATTTTAAAATAAAAATTTTAGTGTTATTCCTATTTAAAATTCTGCAGTACTAAATCTTACCACCTATATAACATGAAGTTTATAAATGCTTCATTCAGCATAGTTAAGCTTTGATTAGTCAAACCCTTATGCACATCTTCAGCCTTCTCCCTCATTACTCTCCCACATGATCTAAACCCTCTGAGTTCCCCAACCTGGATGCACTTTTACAGCCCACTGCTTATGACTCCAGAGCCTTTGTTCAACTCCCAACTTTACTCCTGTCCACTTTTCATCCTATTTATCCTTCCAGAAAGCACTAGATTTTTCTCTTTTCTTCTTCTATCTTATTCATTTTCTATTTCAAAATTTGTCAGTTTATTTTAAATCTGATGTTTCAAAGGATTACAACTTCATATGGGAATACGATTCAGAAATTTTAGTTTTTCAAGTGTTCAATCATTACATGAATAAATGAACTCAGTGATACTTATCTTTCTCATAGGATTGAGAAGTCAGAAACCATTTACCTGTTTCTTGTGTTTTTATATTTTGTAGCTCTAATTGGTGTATTTTCTGAAGTTCCTGGATCTTTTCCTCTTGAGCAGAAATAAGCTCCTCTTTAAGACTGCAAAGAGCTTTATCTTTTTCACGTTCCATATATTCACGAACTTCATCCACATGAGTTGAATATACCAGAGAAAGGCATATCCGCTGGGCTTCCATCTGTAGCCTTAAGTCATTCTTAAAGTGAATGTAAATACACATCAGAAATTTTTTTAAAAAATAAAAATATGCAATTTCAGTTACTTTCATATACTAAATACAAGAGGAGAAATATATTAAATAACAGCTTAAAAACCTCATACAAAGCAACAAAAGTCTATATTTTTTTCTCCTCCTCCTTCCTCCAATTGCAATGATCTGCATCTTTTTTCCTAGGAAAGTAGAACAATGTTTCTATTACCTAATTTTAGAGTAGATTTCTATTTTTGATAATTGGCATCAAACTATCAAAATGGTTTATCTTTGACTTTTGTTTTAAAACATTTTAGAGGTAGAGAAATGCAAATAACATGATAAACACTTCTGCACTCACAACCCAAATTAGCATATACTATGTTTTATCTCTTTTCTTCTCATTTCCTTGCTACATTTACACCTCTCCTTTGGTTTAGAAAGAAAACACTATAAAATTCAATATACTTTGTCCTTTCTCTATAGCCATAACTGGCAATTTTGTACAAATCTAGACCACTTCTATGCCATCATTTCTCAAAGTACATATAACCAATGCATTATATTTTGTCTTTCTATAAAAATAGTACCGAACAGTATTTGCAAATTTATTTCCTCTTTCAATATGTCTCTGGCATCAAACCATGCAGATAATAGGTTAACTTAACTATGGTACTGTACAGATGAATGTACCATAATTTGTCTGCTTCCTTTCTGGAGATCAACTGGACTGGTCCTAATTTTTGGATATTTCCAGAAGGATATTCTAGAAAGTAAGTTCTTATACAAATGTACTAATGTTTTTCAAGTGCAGGGGTTCTCAAACGTTAGCATGCTTTAGAATCACCTGGAATACTTATAAATTATTGGTCCCCTCCCCACAGTTTTAATCCAGATCTGGCCTAGGTCAAAAACATAAATTTTAATTTGTGTCCAAGTGAAACTGATACTGTTAATCAGGAAACACATTTTGAAAATTACCCAGAGATATAATTATTAGGAAAGAGACACTGTACAATTTTTACAGTATCAGCTTTTACTAACTTGTTTTTTCATAACTATGCTGTTTACTAGTGTTATCTGCTAGTTCACAGCCACACAATTCCATCTTACTTTTTGTCAGATTTCCATTGTCAGCCTGATGGGTATAACTGCTATTTTATTGCTGTATTGACTTGTAAGGTTGAAAGTATCTTTTCATGTTTATTAGCCACTTTATTTCCTACTCTGAGGCACACATCTACTCCTATCTTTTGGCCATGTCTTATTTTCCTTACATCACCTTGATATACCTTTGTTTGCAATATATGTGGCAAAATCTGGTCCCAGTATTTAAGTCTGTTTTATGCTATTACCTATGTTATTTGGTTTTACTTAGGGTTTCTGCAACCACGTTTATAAATGAAATTAGTCTATAATTTTATTTTCTTGTACAACTCTTATCAGGTCTTCATATCAATATCAGCCTCCTAAAATGAACTGATTTTTGTTTTTCTTCCCTCCTTTCTTTCCTTACTTTTTCTCTCCCATTAACCCTATTTTGCAAGCAACTGTATATTTGTTCCATGAGCATTAATAAGACCCATTTATAAAAGTCTCTTTCTCTCTCTCTCTCTTTTTTTTTTTACATAATGGCGATTGAGCCTGGAGACTTAGTACTGAGCTATATTCCTAGTACTTTTTTTACTGCGAGACAGGGTTTGGCTAAATTGTTAAGGTGCCACAGCTGGGCTCACACTTGTCGTCTTTCTTCCTCAGCCTACCAGAGTCCTGGGATTACAGGCATGCACCACCATGCGAGGCCTCAGCCTAGCATTGTTGACTAGAGAAGTGAGAATGAAAACTTCTAATTACTACTCCAAATTCTTTGATGGTTACTTGCTCATTCAGGCTAAACTAATTTCTGTTCAAGTTAATTTTAGTCATTTATATTCTTTCCTCAAAAACATCTAATTTAAATCTATAATTTCACATTTATTTACAATTTATAGTATGCATTTATGATTTTTAAAAATCTCTTTGGTACTTCTACTTAGGCCTTTATTTTCAATCTTCATTTCTTTGTTTTCCCCCTTGATACTGTTTTTGGGGATTTGTCTCATAAGTTACTATTCTTTTCAAACACAAAGCTTTCAAAACTCTTCCCTTTTTTGATTGTTCTAAATTCTTTTACTTCTGCTCTTAATGTCATTATTTCCTTTATCCTACTTTGGGCATGGATATTCTGACTTTGTCCTACTTCTTAATAGCTTCATACATTTTCAGCATCTATTAAATCAACATATTAAAGCCAAAAATGGTCTTTTATTTGCCATGTTATATAGACAATGCTTTTTAAAAAAATATTCTTGGCTCTCAGCGGGGCTGGGAGGTGACTGGAGGAATGGCATAGCAGTTAAAGTGCTTGCCTTCCAAGTGCAAGGCCCTGAGTTCAATTCTCCAGAACCATAAAAAGCTGGGAGTGGTGGTGCACACCTGTAATCTCAGCATTCAGGAGGCTGAGGCAGGAGCATTGCCAAGAGTCTAAGGCTAGCCTGGGCTACACAGTGACTTGAGGATCAGCCTGGGCTACAGAGGGAGACTCTCAAAAAAAGTAATTTTTTTTAGCTTTCATGTATTTCTTCTTCCAGATTAACAGTAAACCATTTAAGTCAAATTTCAGTGAAGTCTTACTGTGAGTGAAACAACATTAGATTTGAAAATTAATCTAAAAACCCACTGGATTTTGCAGTTTTAAAACTTTCCCACTTTAAGATGAGAATTTCACTTACCCATGTCTCATGTCCTTCATTAAAATATTATTTTATTTATATTGTTCTATATATTTTTGGTGAGTTTATTAATATTTATAAGGCTTCTCAGTTCATTTGCTTTTTTAAATTTCTTATTTAATTATACCTACAAATTATAACAATTTATGAAAATTCTATTTATGTCATGCATCTTTTCGCATTTGCCTTGGTCAGCACCAGAGCACAACGTCATTAGCAAATAACAAAAGGTATTCTCATTTTCTTCCAAACAAGACGATCTGCTGCTTCACTGTTGACCTCTGACAAATGAGCTTTGCTTATTTTTCCTTCTATTTATTCCTTCATTCATAAAAAGTTTCTGCTTATTACCTGTCAGGTATTATTTTAGGCATTAAAGAAAGAGCATATGGGACCTTTACTCTAATGGAACTCATGTTGTAGCAGTTTCTCTTGTAGTTTCTATGTGCTGTTATCTCTCCAATTCCAATAACTACTTTCCATTTTAAACACACACACACATGCACGCACGCACGGAACTTCAATCTATGGCACCTCACTCCACCAGTTACTAATCAATACCTAGAACATTTCTGCCATTCCTCCCTCTTCTTTGCATTCTAACACTGGCAAGAGTTCTATAATGCCTAAACTTTGTGAAGTGTGTTAAAATAATCTTGAACTTTTAACTATGTTAAAATAATCTGAGCAGGACCCAGTGGTGTAGGCCCGTAACCCTAGCACCCTGGGAGGCTGAGGCAGGATGATCATAGTTTGAGCCCAGCCTACACAACTTAATGACTCACACCCTGTCTCAAAATAATACATAGCTCAGTGTGAAGGCCCTGAGTTCAATCCCTAGTATCATAATTAAATACATAAATAAAATAATTTGGAATTATTCTGTGAAATTATCCATTTCTTTAGAGCTTAAAAACAAAACCTCTCTCAACTACTACACTTCTTTTGATCTCAGTGAGAAATATTTGTTCTAATTAATATGAAGAGCAAAAATATTTCTTGTGGCTTCTGAATTATTCCAAGCATCGTAAGGCTTCTCTTCACTAACTTTGTGTAAGTCAGTTTCTATGAGTTTCCCATCACACACACACACACACACACCCACCCACACACACACACACACACACACACACACACACACACACACACACACACACACCCACCCACCCACCCACCCACCCTTGGTTTTGGTAATTATACATAAGCAGAGACAGCTTATAGATTTGTCTTTTTCTTAGTATAGTCAACGTCAAAAACAAGGTACGTGAAAGCCATTCAAAGCATCTTTGGTAGAGAAAAGAAAATTCTTACTAGGGAAATTTGACTTCGGTCAGCTGAGCTCAAGTTCAGATTCTCTTTTAACAATGTTTTTTAATAAAATCTAAATAATGCCTCACATTTTTAGAATAAATTTTCTCATTCTATTCATGCTTTTAAAAAAGTAAAACTTCTCTAAATTTGATGTAAGATCATAATCTTGAAAATAAGTCATTAAAAGTTAAAAGAGAACAACACAATGACTTCTCACTCAGAACAAAATCTAGACTTTGTACAAAGTCTATAAGGCTCTCTCTGTAAGAACTGGTATCTTTTTTCAAGTTCTTTTACTTTGTCCCTTTCTCAAAGTCAGTTACACAGGCCTTCTCAGTCACTTCCTCTAAAACTCATCCTTGTTTTTATAATTGGTCTAATTCCCACATGGCAGGCTCCTCCCAGTCATTCACATCTCGGGTCAAATGTTAACTCCTCCAAAGGCCCTTTACTGACCACTGGATTCATTGCTGCCCCCATCCCTCCCTCATTCTCTAACATGTTAACCGGTTTTATTTATTTGTAGCATCTACCACTATTCCTAATCAGCCCACTTGTTTCCTCTTTTACCACTCACCTCCCTCACTAGACTATATGCTCCTTGGGACTGGGAACTGTTCTCTCCTGCTCTCCACTGTATACTTATATCTGGCAAGTGTTCAAGAAATATTTGTCACATAAATTTAGAAACGTAAAAATTTAGTTAACATCATGAAGATACTAGATTTTCCTGTTATTTTTAATATTGATACTTGACAAATACACATTCTTTAATTGTATTTAGAGGTAATATTATTTTTATCCCTTTGAGCTGTCATAAAAATCAAAAAACTCTAAGAGTTAAAGTCTCTCCTCCCAGGTACACATAATTTCATAATTACTGAATGACTATTTACACTACTAAAAGCTTAAGTGTTCATTTACAACATGGAACCTTATAGACCAGCATGAAATGAAACTAAAACCAATCTTTTGTGATTCCAACAAAAAATTATTTATAATATTACTACCTTCTGTTAATCTGAGATTCTCAAGTTATTTAAACTCTTGTCTTTACAAAGAAAATGTGAAGCCATTAGTGTTAGCTCCTGAGCAGAATATAGAAAATACTAAAAGGGATGCAACAATATTTTAAAAAATAGCTAATTAAACCATAGTTGATGCCCAAATGAGAACTGAATAATTCTCCAAAAATGATGTGAATTTACATCTTATGAAGGTGAAAACATTTTTAGTATGAAATGCATATTTTTTTGCTGGTTGTATCCTATTAAAGTAAGCAAACATACCTGTTCAGATTTAAGTACATAAAGCTCCTGTTGCAGCTTATCACTTTCACTTAGTTCCACCCTGCCAGGCAATGATTCACTTGTTACGTATGGCAAAACCAGTTGCTCTTGCTTGCTCTCTTTTCCAGCAGCCATATTTTCAAAAGGAACTATATCTTTCAACATTGCTTTTGATTCTTCATCCAAATCTTTCATCGTATCAGAAGCTGATCCTGTGGCATCCTCGTTTATCACTGTCACAACTTCATCTTTCAAAGAGCTCAGTTCAACATCGCACACATTTGCATTTTCTCGTCTATTTTGGCTAATTATGATTTCTAGTTCTCTACATTTTAATAAAACTTGCTCCTTTTCTTGCTTTAGAGATTTAACTTCTTCACTGAGGAAACTAATCTCACCATGTTTCTGTTTTAACTGTTCAGAGAGGTCAGACAATTTCTCTGACAGTTCTAATTTTTCTCGCTTGGTTACCTCCAGTTTTTCCATAAGTTCTGTTGTATCTTTCTCAACAACCTCACCAATTTCCAATGGCTCTGCTATAAAAGTCTTGTCATCATAAAAGGGAGAACTCTTCACTGTCACCACTGCTGGATTTAGTCTTTGCAAATGAACTTTTTCACTAAGTGCTTTAAGTTTCCTTTCATACTCCAATTCTTGTTTATTTCTGCTGTCTTCTAAGTCATCTTTTACTTTAAGAAGGCAAGCATATTCTTCCTGTAACTCTTGATAGTTAACTTCAAAGTTTTTTTCAGCAAATGAAAAAGTATTCCTTTGCTTTTCAATCTCTTCATTTAGCTGACTACATTGTTGTTTAAGGTTCTCATTTTGCTCAGTAAGTATTTCTATTTCTTTTTGCCAGCTACAATCTTTAGACAAATCCAATCCTTCTTCTTGGTTATTAGAACTGTAAGTTTTCAATGTATCTTCAAGGGCTTTCTTCTCATCTTTAAGAATGCTATTCTCTGCTTCAAGTTGTGCAAATTTTTCATGAAGGTCTTCTTTTTCTTTCATTTGTTTCTCTAAGAATTCAGTTTTAAGTTGTAATTCTTGAACTTCTTGCTCAAGAGTACCCTTCTCCTGTTCTTCTTGTCTGAGTACTTCAATTTCTTTTTGAAGCTCACTGATTTGAAGAGTCATTTCTTCTGATTTTGAATTCACAAGGGATTGCTGTAAATCTTTCAGCTTTGAAATTTCCAAAATTAACTGATTCTGCTTAGTTATTAAATTGTCTTTTTCAAATTGCATAGTTTCTATCTTTTGGCTCATTTCATTCTGCAAGCCATCTATTTGTTGTTTAAAGTGAATGCCTAAGTTGTCTTTAAGTTTTTCGATGTTTATCTGATGTTCAATTTCTAAATCTTCCCTTAGTTTTGAAAGTTCTTCTTCATGACTAAATAGGAGCTGTGTTCTCAGCCTCTCTAGCTCAGCTTCTTGTGATTCTGCCATTCTGTCTAATACAGCATTCTTTTCTTTTTCTAACATTTCAAGTTTTATCTTGTAATTTGTAACTTCAGCCTCATGTTTTAACTCTAGTTCTTTTCTGGATTCAGATGCAGAAACAATCTCAGCTTTCAAATCTTCCACTGTACTAAGCGACTTATATGCTTCACTCAGTTTGCTTTCTTGTTCAGCTATTGTCTGTCTAGCTCTTTGAAACTGATCCCTTGAAAAGCTTAATTCTTCAAAAAGATCTTCAAGCTGTCTCTGCAAAGCAGACTTTTCTCCTGAAACTAAGCCTAGCTCTTCCTTCAGTTTTTCTTTTTGAGAGTTAGTATCTTGTAATTTTACATTCAGTTCATTTATTGCCACATTCATCAACTTGACTTGATCTTCATTAGCTGTAATATTTGGACACGACTTCAAAGCATTCTCCATTTCTCCCTTTTGTTGTATTTTAAGTTCCTCTATCTGTATCATGTGTTGTTTTATTAATTCTTGTTTCATCTGAACTATCTGCTGCCCATACATCTCATCCAGCTCAGCTCGAAGCTGTTCTAACTTTCTTTGTGATTCTTGTTCCATTCTCTGTACTGTGTCAATTTCAAATTGGCTATCTTTATGATTTCTCTTCTGAAGTTCTTCAACTGTCCCCATTAACTGTTTTATTTCCTCAGAACACTGTCTTTCTTTTTGCTTAGAATTAGTCAGTTCTAATTTTATGTTTCTTATTTCTTGGTTCTTTTGGACAACCTGTTCTTGCAATTCTCCCAGTAATTTATCTGTAGCTGTTATTTTATCTATTAGCTCAAGAGTACTTTTTTCTTCTTCTGTTATTTTTGCATTTAATGCTTCAATGATTGCCTCTTTTTCCTGTATTTCTTTTTTATTTGAGTTTTCTATTCTTTTATCTTGTTCCTTTAGAAAGAAAAAACAAAAATGTGAGAATGGCATTTATAGCTTCTGACAACTTCTGCTGCCTAATTTCATTACTAAAAGACTCACAGAAATTTACTTTTCTACATGGTTCTGTAAACAACTTGGCCTAGCTTTCAATTTTTCCCATGACAATGAGACCTAAGACTAATGTGTCCAACATACTTGTGAGTGAACACTAGATCATGAATAAACACTAGATCAGTTTTGGCCATCTTGAAAGGAAGAAATTTTTCCTCAATTACTATGATTAAAATTCTAAGCTTAAAGATTTGTTCTGATTTGCCTAACATCCATGAGATCCCAGGTTTGATCCCCAACACAGCCAAAGGAAACAAAACAAACAAAACAAAAAGAAATTCTAAACCATTATATTTTCATTTTTTTTTTAAAATTCAGTGATCAACATTCTAAATAGGTAGTAGTTTCTGATAGGTAGTTATAGTACTGCAAACTTTATACACATTTAAAAGAAAGTAAAAAGTAAATCAAGGTTCCTCATGAATTCTGGCAACTTGAAGGTGTCTCAAGTGCTACATAATGAGAGAAACTGCAGCAACAAACACAGATTCCTGTGGGTCTGCCTTAATTTTATTCCTGAGCTCTTTTTAAAAATCTTATTTATTTATTTTGAGACACAATCTTGCTGGATAGTCCAGTCCAAGCTGGTCCTGAGCTCACTATGCAGCACAAGCTGGCCTCAAACTCATGGCAACCCTCCCACCTCAGCCTCCCAAGTGCTGGGATTACAGGCTTGTGCTACCATGCCAGGTTTATGCAGTGTTGGGAACTGAACCCAGGGCCTTGAGCTTGTAAAGCAAGCATTTCACTGCTGACCTATTCCTCCAGCCTCATTCCTGGGCTCTTACATCAATAAAAAAAATTTAGGAGTATGCAGTGTTTAAAAGGCTAAACTTCCAAGTCATGTCCAAGACAAGGGCAGTACTTAAAGCACATTAACTCTACCCTAATCCTTTAGCACCAACAGAAACTTAAAAATAGTTCCTATTTTGAGAGTTGATTTTAAAATTATAGATAAGACTAAACCCAGACACAACAAGGAATATTCATTATTTCAACTATTTTAAAGTAACATGTGAAACATAATCGTAGGGTCAGAGTTTTGGCTCAGTCACTTAGCTGCCTCTCTAAGTAGTGAAGAGCTGTAGTCCCAAAGACAAAGAAACAAATAAAATCCACAGAACTGACCAGAATGTAAGTGGGGAAGCAAACCGGCCTTAAGAAGCAGAAGTCCTTGGCAAACAGGACAAACAGGCATAATGCATGAATGCATTAACACATGAGTCTAACAAAAGGCCTCAGAGGGAAATGTTGGCAGTGCCCATTTAGGCAGTCTGCAGAAGACCATTATAATTTTAATTTGTATTTCCCTAAGGACTGATAATATTTATCATCTTTTCATGTGCTTGTTGGACATTTGTAGATCTTATTTAAAGAAATGTCTTTTCAAGTCTTTTCCACTTTAAAATTTGGCTGCTACCAACTTGTTTCATATATTAGTAATTATTAACATACATATATAGTATATGTGTGTATATATACACACACACATACATACTGGGAGAGAGCATAGGCACTCATGTATAAGAAAAGAACAGAAAGTTTATTTTTAGGTTTTTGGGCTCACCAGAACTCAAACATGCTTCTTTGAACAACAGGTTCTTGGTGAGTTCATTAGAGCATGATGTTGGAGTCTGATTTCTTTGTGAATCACTGAGTCATTCCATGCTACAGTCAGAGAAATTTTTTGAGAGTCACTGTATCTCTTACAAGGGCTTGCTACAAAATAAGAGTTCTGTAGACATATATGTAACTTTTTTATTATCTTAGTTGTAAAATATGTCGTTTCATAATTTCAGTGTCTTCAATTTTTACATTTCCAATTTTTTAAAGAGCATTCCTAGAGTCAGATGTGGTTAGAAATCTGGCTATGGCAACTCACTACCTGTGTACCTGGGCAATTTCCTTTCTCTTGCTTTGTCTTGGTGACCTCATCTATAAAACAGAGATTAATAATAGTACTTCTATCTCATAAGATCATAGTGATGATTCAATATATTACTATGTGTAAGAAGCTTTGGATACTACCTATAATGAAATATGTACTTAATACTAATACTTTTATTATTATCCAAACAGTTATTCTTGGTTTAGTAATGTCTAAATTTCTTATAGAAGAACTTTCTATGTTTATAAAACATATTTTCTGTGATTTGGATGTTGAGTATCTGATAAAAGTCTCATGTATTTGGATGTAGGGGGATAACAGAGGAACTTTATGCTATTAGGATGTAGGGCTTGGAAGGAGCAGATGCTTGGGGTTTGAGCTGAAAAGATTTTATGTCAACTTGTTGAGATTGGGGGTTGCCCTGGGCAAAGCTTTTTGGTTTTTGTTACTGACTTGTGGGCCAAGAAGTGAGGGAGGGGCATCCACTCTAAGTGTGGAGGGCCCAAATGGCAGCCTGAACTAAGTAACGGAAGGAAGAAAAATACACTGTTATAGCTTCTTTTTGGGAAAGCTCTCACCTTGCCTGAGGCTCCATATATCCACACACTCCTGTTTCACTTGGCTTTCTGTTTCCAGTCTCTCCAGCCATGTGCTTCCACCACTGCCAGCTGCCCATTAAAAGACTAAAACCTTCTGCAACTATGAGTTAAATAAATCTTTCCTCCTTTCAATTGTGGATGTCTGGTATTTTGTCCCAGCAACAAGTAAGTAAGTAAGGCAGTACTGTATCATGTACACATCCTATTCATTATTAGACAATTTCACATTCATATTTTTGAATGTGCCTACTTGTTCAAATTTATATGTAACCCCCAAACAAATACTGATGTTTCCACATTCATTTGCATATGTGCACTCAGTGGCAAAACCTGAGTTGCTGGACACGTTTTCTGCTGAGGTCAAACAAGACCATCGCACTCTGCCTTGTTTCAGCTCTCCCAAAGAGAGGATCGAGAATGAGGATGGAGAAGACGCAAAGAGGCACAACACAGCAAAGACACCTCTACCTGTGGGCCAGCCGGCAAGATTTAAATCACAAAGCTGGCAATATCAGTGGGAGAACCTCAGGCAAACCACTTCTGAAATTTAAAACAAAACAGAATCTACCAGGATAAGTTATTTTTAGGATTTAAGATTAGAAGTAAATCCTCAGATTTCTGATGACTTTCCACTCTAGTGCTAATCCCTTTGAGAGGCCTCATTGTATTTTTGCCCTTTAAGTTCAAAATAATAAATGTGCTTATCCATCCTAGGAGCACTTATTCGCTACTGAAGTTTCCACAATAGAACAGAACAGTAAGCGATACAGAGAAAAAACTACATTGTCTAATGAAAATCCATGAAATTTCATTTTGTGAAAGCACTTTCAGAATTTTATGATCATGACTACAAGTTTTTAGATGGGGGGCAGAAATTCTAACTATAAATTTACATTTTTCAGAGAATTAAGATTAGTATCAGCTCATCACTAGGAGTGCAACAATGAGTATTATTATCTAAAAAATGGTATTACCATAAGATCATCAGTTGCTTTTGAAATAAATTATCTTACACTTCTGAGGTTTGTTATTATAAAATGTTGTCATGTGCATAAAAAATAAGTAACGGTATAAACAATGTAAAAGTTAAAAGCCTCCACAAGTTGGCTAAAATTCTTAAAAGAACATACCATTTCATATATTTTAATTTTTTCTTGCAAGAAATTAATTTGCATTTTGAAGTCTTCTTTCTTCTTTTGATAATCTTCTAATAGATGGTCTTGTTCTTCTAGCTGCTGTTGATGAGTGAGGATCTGTTGTTTGGCTTGGAGCAAATCAGCAGCTGTGCTACTGTGAGTGCTGTTTCTCAGAGTTTCACTAGCCTGTAACTTGAAAATAGAAACCTCAAAATAATAAATGTTGAAGCGTCTACAAGAGAACAGACATCTTTCAGGAATGACTCAGTCCATCTTGGACTAGGAGCCTGTGTGCTCATTTCCAGGCCAGAAATACAGCAAACGTACTGCCATGACTGATGCCCACATTACCTAAGTCGAGCCAATACAACTACCTTTCACATGATAAAGCAGAGAAAGTGATCTGTGGGAGAAATGAAACTGAGGTGGACACAAGGAAGTGGGGCTACAAAGACTGTTGTCAGATTTCTGATGACTTTCCACTCTAGTGCTAATCCCTTTGAGAGGCCTCATTGTATTTTTGCCCTTTAAGTTCTAAAAGACTAAACTATATCCTTACATTAAACTTTTCTCCTTTGCTTAAGCTATTTACATTTTTTTGTTAACTGCTATTAGAAATCCCAATTAATGCAACTAGAGTCCTAGGGCTATAATTAAAAATAAGTGGTATATATTCAATCCAGTTACCAGTTTAGAAACTAAAATAAAAATCATACCAGGGTTGGCAACTATGCAAATTAACCACAAGTTAATTTCTTTAAAAATCTACTCAATCCACTGAGTAAGAATGAAAATTTCAAAGCGGAGACAGGGAAGGAGTATAAAGAAAATAACAGCAAGAAACCACTCAAGAAATATGAAGTAATTCTTGGTTAAGAAAACAACAAATATTCACCAGTTTTCCAAATAGGATATAGCATGCTTTGTAATAAATTCAGATTTGTTCTGGGAAGTGAAAATAACTTTCAAACCATTACTAAAAAAATCTAAAATTTATTCTACCAGTAATACTTACATGCTGGAATTGAATCTGTAATTTCTGACTCTGCTCTGTCAATTCTAAAAATTCTCTCATTGTCTCATCTTTTTCACGTCTTGCCTGTTGTAAATTAACAGTGAGCTGTGTTATAATGCCATCTCTCTGCTTAATGGCAGCTTCAAATTCCTGCAACTAAAGAAAACCAGTGAAAAGAATTAAGTACTAGGCTTATCTGTTAACAAAAGTCATTATTTTTATCATTATCATTACTAATGCTTCTCAAAAATCAGATTTAAAACGTATCAACAAAAATCTTACACTTTCTAAAAACTTTCCATATTTAAAAGCTGTTAGCTTGTAGGAATTAGTTTTACTTCCAAATTAACTTTAAAAAGCTTCTCTGTATTAAGAAAAAAAATAATTTGGTCTGGCTTTTCCACATATCTATTTCTAGAAAATAACACACTATATTCTGGGGTGGCTCCATTCTATTCCTAGCCAACACCACCAGACATGGTTAATACCAACTTGTTTCTGAAGAGGATGAAACTGAAATATGTTCTTCATCCTCATCAATGTCCCATTTGATCTTGATTTCACTGCCCTGAAAAACAGATGTCACTCTAACTGAAGATATGACTTAAAAGGATTCAGACACAATATAATGGGTCTGACACATTTTTTAATGTGATTTGTACAACAGTTTTCTCTTAGGCTGATTAGAATAATATCTGTCCTACAGAAGTGATTTTACTGTAATTATTATATAAAGCTAAATAAAATAAGTCCACATATTTCAGCCCTGTCAGTACAATTCTTATTTTGGATGAGCTGTTTACACAATAGGTACAAAGACGAAAATTATGAGATAGCCTTAGGTTACCACTTATAAATCTCATCTTTATTGCTTTTTTTTTTTTTTTTCTTTTTTGAAACAGGGTCTCGCTCAGTGGCCCAGGCTGGCCTTGGACTCACAGCAATCCTCCTGTCTCAGCCTCCCGAGTGCTGGGATTACAGGCATGCGCCACCATACATATGGTGCTGGGGAATTGAACTCGGGTACTTGATCCTTGATGTAACGCTTGCTAGGCCAGGCAAGTGATTTAACCACTGAGCCATTCTTCCAGCCCTATATCCCATCTTTAAAGTGTACACATACATCATCACTCAAATTTCCTAGTTTTGTTTTTATGAGTAGCAAATCAAAAGCCACAGAAAGTAAACGTACCTGCTGTAGTCCTTCAGTCCCATAAGTGGCCCTCATTTCTTCCAGTTCTCTGTTTAGCTCTTCAATCTCATGCTGTTTCCCAGCCAACTCATTTTCCATCATCTCTACATGGGTCTGACCATACTGTGCCCCTTGCTCAGAATAAGAATCATCAATGCCAAATTCTTCTTCCTAAATAAATCCAAGATTTTCTATAATTCGGTACTAGCAACATTCCTTTAGGAAAATGCAAATAAATTTCATGGTAAATTCCACTTTGAAATATCACTTATCACCTAAAAATTTACTGGTATGGCAACCTATTTTTGTTGTACATGTGGAAAATTATCTTAAGAGCATAAACAAGGTATCCTCAAATTTTGCTCTAACTAAACACTGCAATAAGAAGTGCATGACTTCAGTTTATTAAACACTGAAAGCATTTAGAAATCAGACACAGAGAGAATACACATGCAGGAAAAAAACCTTGTTAGTAAGCCAGACAATCTTAAATAGTATAAAACATTAGTATCATGAGTAGTTTCAAATACTGTACCCTTAATAAATTTGTAGGCTTTCCTGTTTTCACCAAAAAACTGCAACCATTTACCTGTATAAAAACAATTCCTGATATATTATGATCTTACATAATTTATTTACCTAATAATGATATCTTTACTATGTCTTTATCTTTTATATCTAGGGGAAATGCCTTGTTAACAAAAACAAATACAGTGATCAAATTTAGCAGAAGTATCCACCAACATTATGACTATTCCAAATGGCAATCACTCATCAAAAAGCTCAATTGTGACAAAAGACAAAACAAATACTGGAAGTGAATTAAAGTTCTAAGTACAGTTTCTATTGGGTATTCAGTTCTAAGGTTCTAACTGACGTTTCTATTGGTATTCAGAAAAATAATTATAAAACTCATGTTACTAAATCCTTTTCTATGAGATGCTTCCTTAAAATCATTTTAAAAATGGCTTCTGATTAAGCTCCATTCATTTTCAAGTAAAACCATTTACTGCTATAACGTTCTCAGAATCTGGTAAACAACTGCCAAGGGAGCAAAAGGAACAGGAGAAGAGGTAAAGAACACCCCCCAAACTGCCCTCAGAGTAACACTACTGATAGTCCCGCCAACCCTGGCAGGTACAGAAGCTCTCCTTAATGTATCTCTGCTGCCTCTGTCACAGATATTTTGTGGTAGGAGGGGGAAGGATGATAGAACAGGTCTACAGAGTTTACCTAAAAAGAAATTAATTTCAGTTCAGTTCATCTACTTAACAGTTCCCTCTTTTTTACCAACAGTACAAAAATCAATTTCATTCCTGTCCATATCTTAATTATGCTAATAGAATCAAAGACAATGAAGCTGTTCCTATAAAAATATGTACACTAGAATAGCCTAAAATTAGGATTAGATTCATATGGACCACAAACCTTTAAAACTGAAAGTCCTAGGGCTATAACCAGTAGGAGAGCACCTATCTTATATGTACAAAGCCCTGGGTTCAACTACCAGCATATACATAAAAATAAAAACCCTGGATTTTGTCAAAGGCTTTTTCTGCATCAACAGAGATGATCATGTGGTTTTTGTTTTTGCTTTTGTTGATATGGTATATTATATTGATTGATTTACGTATGTTGAACCAGCCTTGCATCTCAGGGATGAAGCCCACTTGATCACGGTGTATGATCTTTCTGATTACTTGTTGGATTCTGTTTGCCAGAATCTTATTGAGGATTTTTGCATCTATATTCATTAAAGATATTGGTCTATAGTTTTTTTTTTTTTTCCTGGTTAAGTCTTTGTCTGGTTTTGGGACAAGTGTGATGCTAGCCTCAAGGAATGAGTTTGGTAGCATTCCTTCACTTTCCACCTTATGGAATAGTCTGAGGAGGATCGGTGTTAGTTCTTCCCTAATGTACTGAAAAAAACACTCCTGTGAGTCCATCTGGGCCTGGACTTTGCTTTCTAGGTAGAGCTTTTATTACTGCTTCAATTTCTGTGTGTGTGATGGGGTTACGATAAAATCTCTGAGAAAAATAGGTATAGAAGGGCCCTACCTAAAACTCATAGAAGCCATATATGCCAAGCCAACTGCAAATATTATAGTAAAAGGAGAAAAACTGAAATCATTCCCTCTCAAATCAGGAACAAGATAAGGCTGCCCACTCTCACCACTTTTATTCAACATAGTCCTTGAAACACTTGCCATAGCAATCAGCCAAGAAAATGAAATAAAGGGAATCTGCACTGGAAAGGAGGAGGTCAAACTTTCCTTATTTGAAGATGAGATGATTGTCTATATGAAAGACCCAAAAAACTCCACTATGAAACTCCTAGAAATAATAAAAAACTTAGCCAAGTCTCAGGATACAAAATTAACACTAAAAAATCAATAGCATTTCTACACACTAACAATGAACTTACTGAGCAAGAACTCAGAAAAACAATTCCATTCTCAATAGCTCAGCAAAAAATTAAATACCTAGGAGTATACCTAACCAAGGATGTGAAGGACCTATATAAAGAAAACTACACTACATTGAAGAAAGAAGTTATAAGAGACATTAGAAAATAGAAAGGCATCCCATGCTCTTGGATAGGCAAAATAAATATAGTCAAAATGGCTATACTACCGAAACTGATATATAGATTCAATGCAATTCCTATCAAAATACCTACAAGTTTCTTCAAAGAACTTGAAACAACAATTCTTAAATTCATACGGAACCAAAAGTGACTGCGAATAGCCAAAGCATTCCTGAGCAACAAGACCAAAGCAGGAGGCATTACAATTCCAGACATCAGGCTATACTATAATGCCATAGTGGTAAAAAGAATTTGGTACTGGCATAAAAACAGACAGACAGACCAGTGGAACAGAATCGAGGATGCAGAAACAAACCCAAATACCCTCAACTACCTAATTTTTGAGAAAGGGGCCAAATCCATACAATGGAAAAAGGACAGCTTGTTCAACAAATGGTGCTGGGAAAACTGGACATCCACATGCAGAAGAATGAACCTAGCCACACACCTGTCACCATGCACCAAAATCAAATCAAAATGGATCAAAGACCTAAACATTAAAAATGGAACACTAAACCTTCTGGAAGACAAAGCAGGCAAATTTCTAAAAGACATAGGGGTAGGCAAAGATTTTCCTGACAAGACACCAAGAGCAAAAGAAATTATCTCCATTATTAACATATGGGATCTTGTCAAATTAAAAAGTTTCTGCACAGCAAAGGAAACTGTCAACATTGTAAATAAAGAACCAACAGACTGGGAAAAAATATTCACCACCAACACCTCAGATAAGAAACTCATAATTAGAATACATAGGGAGCTAAAGAAAATTAAGCCCACCAAAATAAAGGATCCTACCGAAAAATGGGCAAATGAAATGAAGAGGCAGTTCACTCATGAAGAAGTACAAAGGGTCAATAGATACATGAAAAGATGCTCAACATCTCTAGCCATAAGAGAGATACAAATCAAAACAACGCTAAGATACCATCTCACTCCAGAAAGAATGGCCTATATCAACAAATCAAATAGCAATCAGTGCTGGCGAGGCTGCGGGGAGAAAGGAACCCTCCTGCACTGCTGGTGGGAGTGTAAATTCGTTCGACCACTCTGGAAAGCAGTATGGAGAGCTCTCAAAAGACTAGAAATAAATATCCCCTTTGATCTGGAGACATCCCTCCTGGGAATATATCCAAGAGAGGCCAAAACAACATACAACAGAGATATATGTATACCCATGTTCATAGCAGCACAACTAACAATAGCTAGAATATGGAAGTCACCAAAATACCCATCAACAGACCAGTGGATACACAAACTGTGGTACTTATACACAACGGAATACTACACATCTGTAAGGTCCAACAGTGTGGAGGTTTACACAGGCAAATGGAAGAAACTTGAGAATATCATGCTTAGTGAAGTGAGTCAGAAGCAGGTGAAACATGGGATGGTCTCTCCGATATGAGAGACCGAGACCACAACTATCTCATGAAACTTTAAACGAAAGACAAAGCAAAAGAGGGGGACAGGGTGAGAGTGAAGGGAAGGTAGGGGGAGGGACAAAAGGAGAGCGGGAAAGCCCTTGTCACTTTGACAAGAAACGTATGTGCACAAAATGCTCAACTTCATTGTAAACCTTAAATTCTGCACTTGTACATATCAATAAAATGGGGAAAAATAATAAAAATCCCAATTTAATAGAGTTTATTAAATTCAGAGTTTGACTGTTTCTAAGGATTGTTTCAAAACTAAAAGCTAAAAGGCTGGGGATACAGTTCTATTATATAAAGCACTTGCCTAGCATGCACAAGAGGCTGTGGGTTCAAATCCCAGTCATGGGGGTGGGGGGGAAAACTAGAGTGAAAAAAAAAATTATTTTAATTGGTGAAAAGTACCAGGATGCAGTAAAACTTTTTAAATTATTACTATAAAATAACCTGAATAGTCATTTTGAAGTAATATACATTTTTAAATCCTCAAAATATATTAACAAAGGATATGCCTTTAAGTTATGATGCTTTCAGTATTGTTATCCACATATGATAACTTTTTCTAATATATTCTGTAGCCAATCAATATGCAGCATAATTTTTATTCAGTTAAGCTCATTTTACTCCTCTCTAGTCGAAGTCCCTCAGCAATGGCATGCAGCAACTCGGCAACAGGCTCAGCACACACACCACCACAAAGAACACTTGCACACGAGCTGCACAGAAGCAGAACCGGTCACCTGCGTCTTGCTACCATGAATGACACTGGTGATAGACTCACGTGCTTCCTTCATGTAAAAGACAAGCTCTGGTGGAGAAGTTATTTCACTTCTAGACTGAGCGGGGCAACAGCATCAACTCGGTGAGGCCTGCACGATTAGTGAGTCCCTCAGACAGTCTGACTTTTAGAGAATGCCTGACAGGATTTCTTACAGTTTTGTTCTGCCAACTCAGGGAAGAGCTCAGGCACTCTTTCTCCTTAACTTTCTTGCCTTTCTTAATTGTCCTTTCCCCACTATCATCTTCGTGATCTGAGCCTGCTCATCAATCTTGGGCTTTGTCTCACCATCCTGGCCTTCCCCTTTTTCTCATTTCTCTCTTCCTCTGCCTTATCGTTACTGACTTCCTCTCTTTCCTTCTCCAAAGGGTAATGGGACAAACTTCTCTCAGCAGCTTTCCTTTAAGTCCTGTGTGTCACATTCTTAAGGCAGAGGATCACTTTGTTACCCTGGCTGAGAAGCTCACTGAGGTTGTCATGAACTGTTAAGAAGGTCCCAGCAAAAATCTCTCAGGAATACTCCTCATCATCTTGTGCTTAGTGATCACAACCATTTTTTTTTTTTTTTGATGAATGTCAGAAAAAGGGCCAATGTTAAACTGACCACCACAGAGATGACTACAACAGCATGAAAAGTCTCCATACATGCTTTAGCACCAGACTTGGCAATAATTACTAAATTATTTCTGAGGTCAGCCCTGATCATGCCAATGCCTGTGTCACCAAAAGTCAACTGGAAACAAAGTCAATGTTCTTCTCTTTACCACTGTCATCTTAGAAGGGTCAATGAGGCTGTTCCTGTGAACCTTGACCAAATCATCAGAAGCAACAGAGATAACCCCAGAAGGGCAATTTCTTTGTTGGAATAGAAGGCACTGATGAAGAGAGACATGAGGCGGGTGATTCTGCCTGAAAAGCATAAGCCTCTACCTCCTTCTCTCCATGGTGCACTTCCTCAGACTTCATGAAGGAAAATGGCTGAACATACTATAGAGTAGGAGTACTTCCATGTCTGACTAACATATGGCACCAAGGCTGCATGGAGGTGAAGCAAGCCATAATTTTCTTTTTTGAAGTAATCTTTTAAGTTAATGTTTTCCTTCATGTATAAGACAATTTTTGTGACCAGCATTAAAGAAAAAGTATCACAGGCTATATCTCATTGTAAGGATATCATGCCTGAAGCTTAGCTGAAAAACACATAAAAGGCATTAAAAAATATAGTGTATTTAAATTAAAAATTATAATAAAAGACACACTGTCATTAATCCTTCTCAAAATATTCTCCCTTCACTTTGAACACATTTATCTCATAGCTCTTGCCATTTTCTGAAGTGATTCTGGAAGTCTTTTTTTTTTATAAGTGTTTTTAGTTGTGTTCTCATGGCTACTTTGTTGTCCTACCTCAACTCAAAACATTTACCTTTCATGCTCATTTTGACTTTGAGGAACAATCGGAAGTTGCGTGGTGACATATCCAGTGAAAGAAGTACATAAGTGAGCACACACTGGAATGGTGAGCCTGTCTTTTCACTGGATGGCCCTGGGCAGCAGCATTCACTGTGGTTTTTAATCATATCTTGTAATCATCCTCATGAAAAAGGAATTCAAGAACTGCTTCAGAAAGTGACAAGGACGATACATGTGTTCAAAGAAAGGAGGAATTTTTTTTGAAGGGCATTAATGGCAATGTGTCTTTTACTGTATTAAATTTTTATCTAAATATTCACTGATGTATTTCAATCACACTTCATATATATATTTATGTGCAATTATTCATGTATATAACTACATAATTGAAATTACACATAAGTAAAATATACTATTGTGAGCTATGGCCAATATACTATTCTAAGTTTCATTTGTAGTGTGTATATTTAAAGTCAATTTGTACTTTAAAACATATTACATTTACTAGTACATAAATATATACTTTCAATACATTTTTGGACCACATAACCCCCAAAAGATTTTAATTTAAAATATTCAGGTCAAGAATTTATTTTAACAAGAATTTCCAATATTATTAATTTATATTTTCATTAAGAGAACCCAAAAATCACCATACTTTGATGTCTTTAATTTTTCAAATCTATACTAATGAAATTAAAAATTTTTTAAATTCTCATTTGGGAAAGTGGCTATATAAACTTTTTCCAACTTTATAAACATCTATGTAATGATATGACCTACAGTCAACTGGCATATAATAACATTTCACTATGATGTACAGGAAAAATAAATTTTAAGGACTTTTGAAATAGCTCAAAGTTGGTATAGTTCAGGTGCCACAGCACTTGACACCGTGAGTCAAGAAAGACAAACTATTAGAATTAAGGCATTAATAAAAGTTAAAAAGAGAAAAAGCAATTGTAGATTTTTTTCTATGGGAAAACTTAATGTAGCCTAAATCATTTTTTTAAACAATGGTTATTTTGCTGTCTCACTTACTAATAAGTATTTACAGCTTTTAACCAGAATAAACTTCTAGGATGTCAATTATTTTTACTATCATTACCAATATTAACTGTAATATTAATTTAATAGCATGAAAGGTTTTCTTCCCATGCTATTAAATGAAGACTTAAGTTGCTGAAACATTCAGAGAAAAGCACAGTTTCTTAAGTCTTCTAAGTCTGCAACAAGGAAAAAACAGTTACAGCTAAAAGAATAAGTTAACGAAGTAACATATATTGCCCACACATAGTGGAGGTATTTCCTCAAGAGGCTAATGCCTATTTTAGAGTCACCGAAAATAAAAGTCACTACTGCAGAATGAACTTCAACAAACTAGTTCATATCATTACTTATCATTCAAGCATTTAGAAGAGTATTAAAAAATCCTGTATTACGAAACTTATACTGTGCTAAATACGAGTACCTTGTAATAGCATTGAATCCTAGAAAGCCAATGCCAAACACTTTCCCAGAAGCTAAAAGAGGTCCTCAAACCACGGACCAAGGAAACAGCTAACACCTGGCTAATAACTGGAAAGAAAATATAATAGTAAAACACAATTATCAGTATTTCTAGCTAGTTACACTATTATTTTTATATTTATAAAAATACACTAGAAGCATGCATATTTATAAGAAAATAGCAACAACTAATCTCAGTAAAATATCAATTTTCTCACATTTAAAATTTTGTTAGTTTTACCTCTGAACTGTAATCATCTGCTGTGGTTGAAATTTCACTTTCCGGCTAAAACAAAAATAAAAGACTAAGAGTTAATACTTCTTTTTTTGTGCCATTATATCATCCTTTAGTAATACTACAATACTACTGTTAGTAATATATAATGAAAAATTCACATAAAATACCATAAAAAATTAAAAATCACTCAATTTTGTGTGTATGGGTAGGAGAAATTAGGGATTGAGCCCAGGCCTATTTTATTAACCTATATCCTCTGTCCATTTTTACTTTTGATGTTGAGACCAGGTCTCACTAAGTTGTTAAGTTGTTCAACTGGCTTCAAAGCAGCCATCAATCCTCTTGCTTCAAAGTTCCAGTGTGCTGGCTTTGGGGGGCATTACCACCAGGCCCAGCTTCAAATCTTTAAACTTTTCACTTAAATATGGATTATAATGGCCACATGACACACATAAAATTTATCACCAGGGACTGGGGGCGGGGGGCTGGGCGGGGCATAAACTAGTGGCTAAAGCATTTGCTTAGCATGTGCAAGGGCCTACTTTTGGTTGCCCAACATCAATGAAAAAAACTTGGGCATGGTGGTACATGCCTGTAATTCCAGCACCCAGCAGAGTGAGGCAGAAGGACTGCTGCTGGGCAACTCACTGAATTCAGGACCAGCCTGAACTACAAAGTGAGACCCTGTCTCAAAGTTAAATTAAATTTAACTAAATCTATCACTAGGTACTTTTATAAATATGAAAGTATCAATAGCAACCTGCACACAGGGTCTTGTGTACAGCACGCATTATTAGTATGACAAAGGTATCAAGTAACACACTATTCCTCAAATTCTTTTTCCTCTTTTAAATAAGGTTACCAAAATGCTATCAGAAAAATTCAATTTCTTCAAAAGAATCACAAGATCTTGATGTGGAAACAGAATTAATTTTAAAAAAAACCTTTTGTTGTTGGAACACATTTGAAGTTTAGAAAGCATGTTGGTAAGCTGGGCACATTCAGCAGTCTGAGGCACGAGGACTACCATGAGTTCAAGGCTAGGCGAGGCTACACAGTAAGTTCGGGACCAGCCTGGCCTACAGGGTAAGAACCTGTCTTGAGGGGTGGTAGAGCACTTTAAAAGACCTGTGTGCTGTATTCACACATCCCTGGCATCGGGCCTTTCCATTCAGTGGCCTTTCCAAGCCTCCTTCATCTGGGAAGTAGACAAGGCACAGCTTCTAATATACTGTTTTCACTGTTTATCCAATCTAATCTTAAGAATCTCATTTTACTGGTAAGAAAAGTAAAATCCAGAGTTTCCCTCTTCTATTCAGCATGCACTGTCACTGTCTGCTTCCATTCACACCTACAGAAGTGGTATTCGAACATTCAAGATCAAGTTCCAAGTCTCTATAAATAACTGATGGAACAGAAACAAGCTTGCCTCTATTCCAAAATCCTGTAACAGTGGTTTCTAATTTATGAGGCCCTATTTTAAATCTAAAGTATTTTCAGAATACAATCCCCACATTCAATGACTATATAAATAATATATACCAGAATCTGTGATACTAAGAACAGGTAAATTTCAAGTAAGAATAACTGAAATTAACCAGTGTCAAGACTAGCAAGACGACTGCATGTAAGGACACGAAAATGGACTCAAATTTTAAAAAGACTAAACTCATACATTTTTTAACATCTTTTACCCATGGCAACAGTTTTTGTTAAAGTCATCTCAAAAGACACAAAACATTTAACAAAACTTAATACTCCTTAACGATAAAAACACTCAATAAACCAGGAACAAGAAGGAACTTGGTCTGATAAAGGGTACCTACTCATACACATCATATACTAATTTATGAGCCAATATAATAAACTGAAAACTAAGCTTACCCTAATATGAGAAACAATACAAGGAGCTCTACTCTCACCACTTCTTATTAACATTATACTGGAAGTTTTAGCCATAGCAATTAGGCAAGAAAAATATTAGAAAGGACGAAGGGTATCTTTAACACACAACATGGATATTACATATATATAAAAATTTTTTAAATTCACAAAACAACTATTAAAGCTAATGGATGACTTTAGGGTGTAGGATACAAAATTAATATACAAGTATTAGTTGTATGTCTATATATTAACAATGAATAATAAAAAATTGAAAATAATAGCAACAAGAAATGAAATGCTGAGGATTATAACCTCAGGAATATATTTAACAAAGTAAGTGTACAATTTATACATGGATCATTACAAAATAACATTGAAAGGGATTAAAAACAGTCCAAATAAATAAAAACACATTGTGATGGTTGGAGGGATTGCGTCAACCTGTTGCAACTGGGAAAAACTGGGAAAAATCCAGGAATAGTTTTCAGGTATGTGTTGTTGACTACAGGGCCAGAACGTCGGGGAGAGGAGCCAACTTCGGTGCCGGCAGAGCCCTAGTGGCAGTGTGAACTGAGTAAAGAAGGGAAGAAACATTGTTGCAGTCTCTTAGGGAATTAGGGTTCCAGACTTGCTCTGTTCTTCATGTCACAGATTTCCCTGGAGGATTTGCATCTGTCTCGGGTCTTCACCTTCCTTTTTGGACAATGATCCTCAGCAGGCCTGCAACAGGGGCCTGCAGTCTCTGACTACTGTCCTTTTAGCATGAGTCTGGGCAGCTACTGGACCCTCCAGCTTTCACATGCATGCACGTCCAATTTGGACTCTTTCCTCAGACTTGGAGGTCCTCCAATTCCCCTTATCTCTATAAATTCTCTACCTCTTAGAACCCTAACTAATACAGATTCCAGCACCAGGAGTGGTTCTCAAGAGACAGAATTATAACAATGGTTATTTTTCCTAAGGCTTTTAGTGCTTCCTGAGTTTGACTATCTCACTTTACAAGACCCAAAGTTGCTGTGGTCTCTTCTCCTAATGATGTAATAAGGATAACCAATATCCCATGGTGTGAATTGTTTAGATTGATACAGGAAGTGGATTCATTTGATTACCCTAATCCTCCACCTGTAAATGTGAGCCATTTAGTGAAAATATGATACTGGTTGATTACTTTTAGTATCTTTGGACAAACTAACGATGAAAAGAAACGAGCTCCATACATGCATCAACAATTTAAATTCTTCTCAGAGTGTAGACTGTGTAATAAAAGAGAACAATGAGCTCAAGTACTCAAATTCCTGGGACATGCATAAACACCCTTGAAGTTTCTAGTGTGCTGTATAGGAAAATCATCCCTTTGTTAACTACGGTTAAAGCTGCTGAAGACCAAGCTCAAGCCCTCATAATCGGATTAACTGAACTACAGCTCCAGGTCAATGCTCAGCCTCAAAAAGTTACATACAGTTAAGGTTATAGGATCCTGTTAACTGATACAGAGATGCAGAGATGCAACATGTGGGAGGGGAGGAGAGGGAGTAAGGGAGAACATGAGGGAGAGGGTGAAGAACTCCAAAATCCTCAAGAGACTTTTGCCAGAAGAGACTTCCTCACCCTATGCAGCAGAAGCATCCCCACCCCTTCTACTGTGGTGTTGGTTTCTCCACATGTACAGATGGAAACTAATCCTGTGGTGCCTATAGAAACACTAAGGGGCAGTTCTGGGCAAGACAATGCTAATGCTCCTCAGGAACCACCCTCACCCCCCACTTTTTCCTTTATTCTCATAACCATGCTCAAGTCTCACATGCCCTTAAGGGTGAGGTTCACAGTGTGACTCATGAGAAGGTAAGATACAACCCCAAGAACCCCTTGAGTTTTCTAATTCTTATAAGCAGAAGTCTGGGTAACAAATGTAGGAATAGACCGAGTGTGGAACAATCGTGGAAGAAATATTCGCCTGGATCAGAGTGAGTTTCCTGACATGGGCTCACTGAGTAGAGATTCTGGATTTAAATGTTACAGCTTGTGAAGTTAAACAAGGCACTAATAGTTTATTTTGTTGGTTGGCAGAAATATGGTTCAAGAGACTGCCCACTGTGGGTGAGCTGGACATGCCTGATATTCCTTGGTTTATTGCTGAGGAGGGTATTCAAAGGCTTAGGGAAATGGGATTGCTTGAGTGGATATGAGACCAATGCCACCACATAGAGAGTCCAGAAGAGGTGCCACTAAGAAACCAAATGGTGAGGGGAGCACCACTATATTCCAAGTGCCCTGTCACTGCTCTTCTCAGACCTTAATATTGGGAACGGCAGCCACCCAACTATGACAGTTAAATGTTATGGGTTTGAATGAATCTCACAGTGGCAGGGGCCAAGTGGCAGCACTTAACCACAAAAGGCAAGGTGGGTGTACCTAACAGAATATAGAGCAGAGGCAAAGCAGTGACCAGGGTAGTTTGACATGTGTGGACCTATACCCAGAAATGAAATAGATGAGAAGCCTACTAGATTTTTATTGGATCTATAGAGGAAGAAAAATTCTAGGGCAACTGACCATCTACCTCAAATAGTAGCAACAGGGAATCACATCCCCTCATTCAATTTCCAGACTTGAGCCACTTTACTGACCTAGTACCTCTTGAATGAAGGGGAGTCTAGGTCCCCTTAAGGAAGGACTGTGATGCACTAAAAAAGAGTGATACTGTCGATATTCCTCCCATCATTCCCCAAATGAACCTACCACCCTTTACTAGAGTAGTAACTGTACACTGGGAATGGGGAAATGATCAGACATTTTAGGGACTGCTGCATGTAGGTTCTGAATTAACACTAACTCCAGGAAATCTAAAACACCATTGTGGGCCCCTACTTAAAGTATAGTTCTATGGGGATCAGATGATCAATGGAGTTTTAGCCAAGGTCTTGCTCACAGTGCGTCCCATCGGTCCCCAGGTTAATCCTGTAATCATTTCCCCAGTTCCAGAATGCAAAACTGGGGTAGATATATTTAATACTTGGCAGAATACCCAGACTGGTTCCCTAACCTGTGATGTAAAGGCTATTATGGTGGAAAAGGCCAAATGGAAGCCACTGGAGTTGCCTCTACCTAGGAAAATAGTAAATCAGAAACAATATTACATCCCTAGAGGGACTATAGAGATTAGTGCCACCATCAAAGTTCCCACCACATCCCCATTCAACTCTCTATCTGGCCAGTTCAAAAGATAGATGGATCTTGGAGGATGGCAGTGAATTATTGTAAACTTAATTGAGTGGTGACTCTAATTGTAACTGCTATACCAGATGTGATTTCCTTACTTGAACAGGTTAACAGCTTTCCTGGTACCCGGTATGCAGCTACTGATTAGGCTAATGCCTTTTTCTCCATATCCACCCATACGGACCAACAGAAGCAATTTGCTTTCAGCTTGCAAAGCTGGCAGTGTACCTTTACTGTGCTGCCTCAGGGGTGTATCAATTTTCCAGCACTGTGCCACAACTTAGCCCGTAGGGATCAGAATCATCTTGCTTTTCCATGGGATTTAACACTGGTCCACTACATTGATGACATTATGCTAACTGGATCAAGTGAGCAAAAGGTGGCAACTACTCTAGACATGTAGGTGAATCATTTCCATGTCAGAAGCTGGGCCCTCCACCTCAGGGAAATTTTTAGGAGTACAGTGATGTGGAGCATGCAGAGATACTCCTTCTAATGTTAAAGATAAATTATTGGTAGCTCCTCCTACATCCAAGAAAGAGGCACAACACCCAGTGGGCCCATTTGGATTTTGGAGGCAGCATATTCCTCACTTGGGTGCATTACTCCAATCAATTTACTGAGTGACTAAGATAGCTGCTGCTCCTAAGTAGGGCCCAGAACAGGAGAAGGCTCTGAACAGGTTCAGGCTGCTGAGTAGCCTGCTCTGCTACTTGAGCCATGTAATCCAGCAGATCCAATGGTACTTACAGGGGTCAGTGGAAGACAGGGATGCTGTTTGGAGCCTCTGGCAGGTCTCCGTAGGTGAGTTACGGTGGAAACTATTGGGAGTTTGGAGCAAGGCCCTGCTATTACTTGCAGATAACTACTCTACTTTTGAGGAACAGCTCCTGGCCTGCTATTGGGCCACCGTAGAAACTAAATGCCTGACCATGGGACACCAGGTTACCTTGCAGCCTGAGTTGCCAATTAAGAACTGAAGGCCATCTGGCCCTTCAAGTCATCAAGTTGGACTTGCACAACAACATTTCATCATCAAATGGAAGTGGTATATATGTGATTGGGCCCCAGCAGATGCAGAACATACAAATAAACTGCATGAAGGGGCCCAGACATCCATGGCACGTACTCCTGCGATACTGCTTTCTGTCCCCCAGCACATTCTTGTGGCCTCATAGGGTATAACCTATGATCAGCTGACAGAGGAAGAGAAGAATGGAGCATGGTTTATGGATGGTTCCACAGGGTATGCTGGTACCACATGGAAGTGGACAACTGTGGCACTGCAGCCTCTCTCTAGGACAACATTGAAGGACAGTGGTGAAGAGAAATCTTCACAGTGGGTAAAAACTTCAGGCAGTGCATCTGAATTCATTTTGCTTATAAGAAAAAGTGGCCAGATGTGTGATTACATACTGATGCATGGTCTGCAGCCAAACGGTGTGTTGGATTGTGTGGGACATGGAAGGACACAACTCGAACATTGGAGAGAAAGACATTTGGGGACAGAGTGTGGATGGACCCATCCATATGGGTGAAGGATGTAAAGATAATTGTGTCCCATGTAAATGCTCACCGAAAGGTAACCTCAGCGGAAGAGGACCTTAACAATCAAGGAATAGAATGACCCGTTCTGTAGAGAACAGTCAATTTCCTCAGCCACTCCTGTCGTCATTGCCCAATGGGCCCATGAACGAAGAAGTGATGGTTGCAGGGATAAAGGTAATGACTGGGCTCAGAAACATGGACTTCCCCTCACCAAGGCTTACATGGATACAGCCACTCTGTACTCACTCTGCCAGTTGCAAAGACCAACAATGGGTCCTCGATACGGCACCTTTCTTTAGGGTGATCAGCCTGAAACATGCTGGCAAGGTGATTGTATCTGACCACTTCCATCATGGACAGGGCAGCGTTTTGTCCTCACAGGAATAGATATGTATTCTGATTGTGGACTTTCTTTTCCTGCACATAGTGCTTCCATCAGAACTAACATTTGTGGACTTACAGAATGTCTCATTCATCATCATGGTATCCCACACAGCATTGCTTCTGACTAAGGAACACATTTCACAGCCAGAACTTTAGCACTGGGCTCAAACCCACAGAATTCACTGGCCTTACTATCTTCTCCACCATCCAGAAGCATCTGGATTGATAGAATAGCAGAATGGCCAATGGTAATACCTTACAGGGTTAGGGCAAAGTTCTTTAAAAGTCACTATATGCTCTGAATCCATGAGCAATATACGGCACTGTTTTTCCTACAGCCAGGATTCATGGGTCCAGGAATCAACGGGTGGAGACAGAAGAGATAGTTCACCATCACTCCCAGTGACTGACTAGAAAAATTTTGCCTCCTGTTCTCACAACTTCAAACTCTGCTGAGCTAGAAGTCTTAGGTTCAGAAGGGCAAAGGCTTATACCAGGAGGCACAACAATTCCATTAAGTTGGAAGACTTCCTTCTGGTTGTTCAGGCCTCCTCATGCCACTGAGCCTACAAACTAAAAAGGGAGTTACAGTATTGGCAGGGGTGACTGATCCAGACTACCAGGGGGAAATTGGACTAGTAGTCTGTAACAGAGAAAGGAGGAATATGCTTGGAGTGCCAGGAGATCCTTTAGGGTGCCTCCTAGCGTTATCATGCCCAGTTATTAAAATCAACTCAATCCAGACAAGATGACACAGGGCTCACAACCTTCAGGAATGAAGATAAGGTCACTCCACTAGGTAAAAAAGGCCTACTGAGGTGCTTCTTGAAGGCTAAGGAAATACAGAATAGGCAGTAGAAGAAGGTAGCTATAAATATCAGCTGTGACCACATGCCCACTTACTGAAATGAAGATTATAATTAGAATTTCTTTTGTATGATGTCATTATGCTTATACATGTATATATGTTATTAATTATCTTACTATTGGAATTTGTTAAAGTATATCCTAACGTTTAAATGTCAGAAGAATAAGCAAAGGAGAACTCTGTTTTCTATTGTGGGTAGGAATTTATTGTGTTTCCATTTGTATGCAGTGTAGTTGTGTTAAGTTAGGCATAATTAGAATTTGGCTATTGTATTTAGAAATTAAGTATGGTTTAAGGAGATATGTCTGGTTGTCAAGCTGACAAAGGGTGGGTTGTGACCTCGGAGGGACTGTGTCAACTTATAACTGGGAAATGCTCAGGGAATACCTTCAGTTGTGTTGTTGACTTCAGGACCAGAAAGTGAGGGAGGGGCACCAACCTCAAGCTAGAGCCAGTCCAACCAGCAACTTTAGGTGAACAAAGAAGATAAGAATAAACATAGTTGCAGCCTCTACCATAAAAAGTTCCCATCTTTCCCTGGTGTTCACTTTGCAGATCTCCATGGCAGATTTGCATCAGTTTCCAGTATTCTACTTGCTTTTTGGACAACCATCCACTACAGGCTTACATCAGCTATCCTGCAGTCTCAGACTAGCATCTTTCTGGGGTGAGTCTGAGCATCTACTGGACCCCCTAGCTCTTCTATGGGCATGCGCATGGCCAATGTGGACTCTCTCCTCAGACCTATAAGCCCTCCAATTCCCTTTATCTTTACTAATCAATACACACATCCTTGTTCAGCATGGACTCACACTTAACATTTCAAAATGTGTTATAAAGCTACAGTAATCAAGATCATGGCATACTAGCAAAGGCTGAATTTAAGATCTATAGAACATAAATTAAGAGCCGGAAGGAAACTTTCATCTTTACAGTCACTGACGATCACTAATGAAATAGCAGTCTTTTCAATAAACAATGTGGAAACAACTAGATATCTACAGGCAAAAGAATGAAACTGGACACCAATTTCCTACTACATATAAATATTAACTAAAAAATTTATCACTGGCCAAAATGTAAGACTTGAAATTATACAAGTCTTTAAAGAAAACTCAGACATAAATCTTCACAATGCTGGACTTACCAACATTGAAATCTCAGATGTAACACCAAAACCAAGCAACTAAAGAAAAATAGTTAAACTGTATTTCATCAAAATTAAACTTTTTGCATCAAAGGACACTATTAAGAAAGTGAAAAAAATCATAAGAATGTTTGCAAATTGTATACCTAAGAATATAGTTGGTCTTTGCTGTTTACTTTGTATTCAACTCACATCCCCCCAAAAATTAATTTGGAACCCCAAAAATTAACACTCACAGTACCTACAGAGTCATCTGTGGTCATAAGCAGACTGGAGAAAAAAACTGAGTCACTCAATACAAGTGTAGCTTTAGATGTTCCTTGTAACGCAAACCCCACTGTCCTTTTTGTGGTCTATTTGGGGCCACATTTTACACATTTTTGTACTTTTAATTGGTAATTTCAATGCTTTAAAAACAGTCCCTAAGTGTAATGTGAAAGTGCTGTCTAATGTTTCTAAAAGTGGAAGGGTTCTGATATGCCATATAGAGAAAATGTCTTTTAGATAGGCTTTGTTCAGTCTTGGACAATGGGGCTTATTTCTCTTTCAAGGTCCCTTATTTAATATATACTATTAGTTTTTAAATACTGAACTGTGATTAATAAATCAATGATATGTCAATATATCGATAATATATAGATCTACATATTAACATTGGAAGATGGTTATGAATGAACAATATGTACTAAAAAGGGGACCATAAAATAGAAAACCACACATAACACGATATTGAAGCTATTGATCAACAAAATATAACCAGTGACTCACAGGAACCTAGACCAGTATTCCCCTAGGATCGATATATCAATATTCACTAACTCAGAATTAATGGCAATTTCACACAATACAATTATGGAAAATGACAGGAACTGCCCATATAAGAATGAATAATTGTTATACAGCACCTAACAGTTTCCAAGGTTCTAGCCTGTTCTTTTCACACTGTGTTCATATTCTTCTGTGAAAATAGCTATCCCACTTTTACAACACATAACATAAACATATTCATCCATTACTACCCTGACACTGCGTACAAAGCTCAAATCCCTTTATACATAAATCTTGCTGTTTCCACATAAATATGCCATGGGATACTAATCAATACTAATTTGATTTGCCTAACACTCTTGCTCCTAAACAATCTATTCTTCTCTCTTCCTGGTCTCGGCTAGTGGTTCAACTATTCCAAACACCATTTCAGTCCACCTACAATTTCTCCTGCATTTCTTTTTCTTAAAAAGTTACGTTACTAAGTGGATTAGGGACAATGCGAAGAGTTAACATTCACTGAACACCTCCTCTGGATAATGGATAGGTGAAATCTCCAAATGCCCACTTTCGTCAACACCTTACCCCCATCACTTCTACAATTCACTTAAAACTGTACTACCTATGGTTTCCACATCATGGCGCACTTCTATATATATATGCAAAGCCTGCTTCTCCCACAGAGGCTGTTACAACAACTTCTCTGACTCTAGCTAATTCCAACTCATACTTCCAAGGCTCGTTTCTATATTTCCTGTCAATCTTCCAACATAACATAAATAACTTGGGCATTCCCTGCATTCTATGGAATCATGCAGATTGCTGCTAACATAAATCTAACTGGAAGACTGAAAATCTTAACTGACTTCCACATTAGAGTAATTTTCCTAAAAGGCAAAGACTTTTACACTCATCATTGTATTCACAGTGCTCATTAAATAGCTATATTGCAATGCTCAATGAACGTTTGCTGAATGAAGCTCACAAATTCATTCACAGAGATTATTTAGCATTTTAATTTAGTTATCACACTAATGATTTTTGCAAAAGAACACAAAAATCAGGATAAAATTGCATGGAGCGTTAATGATTATTTTCACTGTAACTATTTTCCATTCAAAACTCTAATGTTTAAAAATCTGGATGCATACTTACTTCAACAGAGAAGACCTGGTCATGTCTGATTATTTCTCCACTATGCGGAGCTCTCATTATTGTGGATTCAGGAGTCACGGCTGATCCTACTCCCTGAGAACTATTGATGTACATCTCATCGCTATGTGATTGGTCAACACTTGAGTCATGCACATCATGTTTACTGCTTGAAGTTTTTCTCTTTTTTTTCTGCTTTTTGGGAGGATTCTGCCCACCAGATTGAGCTTTTCTTTGTCGAAACTGAGCAAGCTACAGAAATAAAAAATAAAGTGTCATTATCAAGATAATATTCCTTATTGCCATTTTAAAAAAACCTTGAAGTCATACCCTTTAGAAGATCAAACTTATTCCCAAATAAAAAATCATGATAAAATACAGGACAACTGTTACAGTTTCAATGTTAACTATTGACTGCAAAGAAACTAGGTGTTTCCAAAAGAAATAACTGAAATATTGAGGAGTCAGTATTGAAAATGTCATGTCTGAAGCAAGGAAAGTTAGACTAAGAATAAAAAAAGAGAGACACTTTCATTTTCTTTTGGTAAGAACAGACTCTGGATTTAAAAATGAGAACACACATATATAGCATTGCTTTCTGGAATTTATCTGCTTTGTAATGTATTAAAAGTTATTAGCCTTTACTAAAAGATTTAGTTGAACAAATGGTCACTGTGATCTTATTTATAATGGAAAGAAATTAAAGATAAATTTCAAAGAGTAGTGCTTTCCACTCTTAATCATTTGTATGTCATCATCAGGATTTCTGTTATATTCTGCATTATCTATATATAATTTACATGTTACATTTTAGTGTACTTTTCTTATTTAAATTTACTTAAAATTAAACTCAATTACTGGTATGAATTAAGTCAGTATTACTTATAATTTCTTTTTCAAAAAGAACTTAAGAAAAATAAGAATAATGACAAATCATTCGTAACACTTTAGTTAGATGTTGCAGAAGGCTATGAGAGACATGTCCAAGTAGTCAAAAGGTAAGAGTAAGTGAGCCTGGAATAGACTTTTAGCTATCACAAACAAAAAGAAAAATGCGTCTAAACTTCCTCCTAATACTACTTTTTTCAGTATCAGAATGAATCTAAAAATACCTCATTGCCATCTGAAATCAGAAGCATGCATTATACACTTTAGGCAATACTAGATTAACTATGGCAAGTCCGTATCTAAAATCTAAAGCCAGAGGAATGGCACAGTGGTTGAAGTACTTGCCTTGCAAGCACAAGGCCCTGAGTTCAATTCCCCAGCACCCCATAAAGGTAAGTGGGGTGGCACACACCTGAAATCCAGCGCTTGGGAGTCTGAGGCAGAAGGATTGTCTTGAGGCTATCCTGGGCTACATAGGGAGTTCAGAACCACCCTAGGCTATAAAGGGAGACCCTTTCTCAAAAAGTAAAAATAATAATTTTTTTTTTAATCTCAAGACAAACCACTGCTTGGAAAGATATTCATGATATAGCAGTAGATATTTTTATGGAAGAAAAATTACACTTCCTTTTAACAAAGACAAGGCAGGTGTCAGGACTACAATCTTCAGCAATTGTATCTAGCTCAAATCTTAGTAACAATGTACTCATAGACATAGGTAAATTCTCCACAATAACCATAATAACTCTAATATTTCTGGACTTGAAATTGCAGGTGTTTTACCTTTTTCTCATTTACATTTGTTTTTAATAGCAACAAATTTTCTAAGTTTCATATGAAGCAACTACTAGCCACTAATTTCTTAGTCCCGCTCTCAGTTCCTTTATGCTTCAGCAGAAAGACACTGCTAGAATTACCAGACCTATTAACTAGATCAATGAAAGATGGTCAACAAATTTCCTTTACATAAAGTATTTCAGCAATCTTGTGAATGACATCAATGTTGTTAACTAAAATGTGACGTTATCTGTAAAAGCCATACAGCATATTTTATACTTATCTACTTTAAAGTTTGTATACATGTCCTATTCACTTAATACATTTAACTCATAAATTAGAAATATCTAATCATCAGCCTTTAGAATATAGAAATATGAAACATTTAAACATTTTCCCAGTTATTTAACAACTACCTAGTCATTCCAGTTCATGTCTGCCCAAGGAACAGGTGCAAGACCAGTTGCTTCTAATTGTGCATTACTAACTAAGCTCTTGGTATGTACTTAGAATACTTTGGAAGAAAGCAGGTTCATTCTTAAAAATATGCTAACTATATATAAATATAAAATATCCTATAACTAAATTTATTATCTGTAAGTAGAATCAGAAGCCCAGGAATAATATTTTAAAAGATCCCTGAGAGAAAAGACAATGCCAAAAAAATTGATAATGACACATTCTTAATATTTACACTCAATTTCAGAAACTTCTTGAAAATGTTGTATTAGCATATATTTAAACATATATTATGGCAAAGAAGAGTGTCTAAAATTCCATTTCTGTTAGGTAATATAATTTATATTTAATATAAATTTACTCAGATGTGTGAGAATGTGCCCAAAAGAAAAACTAAAACTACATTATAAAAAGTATGATTTAGAAAAAAAAAATTGAGACAACACCATCCATAATTAAAGGGACCCAAATAAAAATGACTGCAGACAAGGAATAAAAAGTAGATTGGTTGTTACTGTATTTAGAATGAGTCACTTATAAAGACATACAATTACAAAACATTATTTTATTCCTGTATTACTGATCATATGAAGTTGCATTTATTTTTAAAACAATTAACCAGAAGTTAGCTCTACGATGTCAAAGACTTTTGTTTTGTTCCTATATATATATCCAAAACCTAGAAAAATATTCAATATTTATGTTGGAATGAAAAAGCTTTTACAGAAAACCTCACAAACAATAGTCTTAAGTAGCTGCAGAGAACCTGAGACATATTTAATTATACTTTACCAAAACATTCCATAATTTTGAAATTAAAATTAACAATGTTGGGGCTGGAGGAACTACCCAACAATTAGAACACTTGTTTAGCAAACCCGAGGTCCTGAGTTTGATTCCCCAGCACCAGCACCTCGTAAGCCTGATGTGGTGGTGCAGACCTTTAATCCCAGCACTTGGGAGGTGAAGCAGAAGGACTGCTGTGTGTTTGAGGCCAGCCTGAACTACAGAGCTAGACTAATAATAATAATAATAATAATAATAATAATAATAAATTAACCATCTTCTAGTTACTTATTAAATGAATGAAAACATTAAAATAATTTATCTCATTAATCTTTCTCCACCAAAAAAAAATTCTCAAGGGAAATAAACTCCCCAGTTTTCTGTCAAGAAATCTGCTTGAGAAAAACGTGAGAAGGAACAAGATCATATCACATATTCAATTTTTACAGCTATTTAAGTCATTGCTTTTTAAACCTGAAAAATGGCAAGCTAGCAAATAAGCAAAAAACTTAATCAGGTAACAGTCTGATTCTGAAATGATGCACTTTAAATTTCTGAGAAAACATTTATTCTAAACATGCTGCAAATTCAGACTACAGCCATCTGTGTTTGTCATTTGGAAGCCAATTATAAAAATGTTAACATATGCAGTCACAGAAATAGTTGCAAGATTTACTAGAAAGATGTTACAGCCATATATATTTGTCTCCCAACATGGGTTCAGATCTCAAGAAAACATCTTACCTTGACCAGAACATGAATAACTGACTAATCATAAATAATAATTTACTCCTTTACTAAACATATAACTTTATAAATAACCCTGAATAAATCAATGAAACTTCAGTGTATAAAAATGCTCTGTTTTTATAATATCCTTTCAAAAATAACTGGAATCTGCTTCTGCAAGTTTACTAAATGTTTAGAATGTGCCAGGCATTGTACTACATGAGTTAAAATAGCTTTACAGAGAGAATTGTACTTTTGCTATAAAAAATTTAAAAATTGTTAATTCTAATTACAGTGATTACTATAATTCAGTGCTGTCTTCAATCTTTAAGAATCTTAATGAATGATAAACAAGAATGTCATATCTATAGAGAAGGCCATTTCAGTGAGGGCCAGCCTGTAATTTCACACAACTGTGCAAAGCAATTAAAGCATAATTTCTCAAATTCAACAGCCATTCATACATATATCGAGATAGTACGGAAACCTGGTTTGTCCTCATTTTCTCAAAGGTTTTCCAAGAGGTGTGGATATACAGTTTTATAACTGTAAAGTAAAATAATTTGATGTATGACAGATAGTGAGTATGTAGTTCATTTGTTCTACATAATTTATTGATTTTCCAGTAGGAAAAAATGAATTTATAAAGTCAAACCAGAAATGCATAATTTCAGGTCAAAAAAAGCATTTCGGAAAAAAACCATAGGTATTAGCAAAGCCTGTTAATAGATAATTTGAATGAAGATGTGAGATGTTAGAAAACATCTCATTGAGACAAGAATGTAGAAGCAAGGATAGGAATAACAGTATGAATTACCTACTGAAGATTACAGTCAATAGCAATGCAGAAGAGAACAAGAACATTCTATATTTCTTATACCAATGCTTCCCATCCTCAGCTGTTGTTCTTTGTTATTATACATAATAGCAGAACACTAACTTTAAACATGTGAATAAACAAAATTACCAATCAAAGTGTTTTTCTGAGAAGATTAGAGAGAAAATAAAAACAAAGACGGCATAACAAACACTCCTTTAAAGAGAATGTTACAAAATATCTTAAAATGTGTAATCTATTCTCTATAGTGTTTTCTTAAAAAAAATTGTAAGACAGAGACAAATCAGACATGGTGGCGCACACCTGTAATCCCAACACTCAGGAGACCAAGGCAGAAGGACTGCCATGAGTTCTAGGCCAGCCTGGGCTACATAGCGAGTTCAGGACATAGTCTGGACTATAGAGTGAGACTCTGTTTCAGAGGAGAGGAGGGGAAAGGGAGGGAGGGAGGAAGTAAGTGAGGGAGAGAGGGGTGAGATGGTATTTTTTTGCTATTGAGAAGTTAAGAAACCCTAAATAATTTTAATTATGATGACAACTGTAATTCAGCACTGCCTTTAAACCTTTCAACATCCCTCAATTATAAAGAAGAATGCCATAAAAACTACTACAAAACTTCAGTGACCTAACGATGGGAAACAAAATTACAATTGACCTAAAACCCATTTGTACATAGGTAACTGAAGGCAAAGAAGACAAAAGTAGCATTTCAAGGATGCTCTGAAACGTATTTTCCAGAAATATTAAAAAACATACAAATTTGCCCTAGTTATACGGTAATCCCAACTACTCAGGAGGCTGAGACAAGGGCTTATTTTAGCCTGGGAAATCAAGGTCAGTCTGGGCAACATAGCAAGGAACCATCTCAATAAAAAACAAAACTGTTGAAAAACAGTACCAAAAAGTCCTAAGGAAATCAAGAATGGAAAAGGTCACAAGACTACCTCACTGAGTTTGTGAACCCATTTATATTCTATAACTGCTTAAATAAAGGATTTAGAACACCTTCATGGCTAAGAAGAAAACAAATTCTGTAACTCAAGCATCTTAAATATTGCCTGGGCATACAACAGACACAAATATTGAGTTTCAAATATATGAGCACTGGACTGTAAGGTCTACAGAGACTCTTCATAAACCAATTATGTAACTTTGGACAAGCCATTCAACCTTGGCAAAATGCAGCTTTTTCAACTGCACAATGAAGTCAGACATTAGAAGAAACTTTTATCTTCTGGTTCTTATATGGGGTTTTTTTGGAGAAAATTTTTAATAATCTATTTTCTTCTCTCTCTACCCTTACTTAATAACAAAGGAGAAAAACTAGCATTCTCCACTACAAAAGAGAAAAACTACCATTCTCTGTTATGAGAAGTAGTAAACTACTGCTTAAAATAGTAAATACTACCCAATCATAAATGATTCCCCTCACCCTTGTTTTAGACAAGGTCTCAACAGCCCAATTTGGTACAGAATTCATGATCCTCAGGCTCTGATCTCATCTCGAGTACTGCAGTGACAGGCATGTGCCATCAAGGATGGCTCTAAATGATTTCAGGTAAAAAAAAAAGTAAAATAAAGAGAATTATTTAATTATATTGCTTAGTACAAATCATTTCTAAGTACATAAAATTATTAAAACATCAGTTAAATGTTATTGAGTATATGATGAAATCTTAGCACTTCAGAACATGAAACTAGAAAGCAAGATCCAGGAAGGCAGAGACTGTGAATCAAACCCAAAGCTTATTTACTCTATGGCTGGAACAGCAGCTGCACACCGGCTCAAAGTACTTCCTCAGTTAAAAATAATGATTTCTCAGTGAAAAATAATTTCAGGTATTATTTGTCAGAACTTTCAAATACCTACGTATTCATTTTTCTTTTTTAGAATGGGAGGGTAATGGGGATTGAACCCAGGGCTTTGCCAGTGAAAGCCATCCCCAGCCCATACTTCACTTTTGATTTGGAGAGAAGATCTCACCAAGTTGCCCAGGCTGGGCTTGAACATGCAGGCCTCCTGCCTCAGCCTCTCAAGAGTGCTGGGATTACAAGCTGTGCCAATGCACCCAGTTTAAAAAAAATAAAAAATAAAAAATAAAAAACCTGATATCACCAGGTTCATGATTATATTGCAGAATGCTCTCACAATGTAGTTTTAGGTCTTGGTCAAAAGACACTTCCAAAAAAGTTTAATGTACAAATAAGCTCTCAAAAAAAATAAGCGAATTTGCAAAGAATGTGTTAAGAGGAGTTGAAAAGATAAACTATGCATAAAGGCAAGAAATAAACAACAAATTGTTAAACATGATTATTTGGGGGTTATGAGACTATCAACTACTGTTTTTTTTCTCTAAAAGATCTTCAACACCTTCCTTACCCACAGATCTGAAAGGAATATTCACTGATAAAATTATCATGGGCCCATGTGTTAATACAACTACTTTTAAAGGATAAGAAAACTACACACCTAACAGAAATCCTTTCCCAAAAGATAAGACTGCTATTCAGATGCAACCTCTGTTTCATTTCAGTCATTTCAATTATTGCCTACAATGAACAGCAAGCAGGATGGAAATTTGCCCCTGAATTTATCTAGTTTCTGAATGTTATGAATTTTAATCTCATTAAATGAAAAATAACACAACTGCTATAAATAAGAATCCCTAAGCAAGGTATATCTATACCAGGTAAACATAGTTTCTCAAAGCATAAATCCATGTGAGCTTAACACCTGAGGTATAGAGGCCTAGATTAGATAATTCTTCTGAAAAATGTATTTTTTGCAGGCAACATCACCTGAAAAAAATAAGAAACTGCTACATATATATGATCAGTACTATGGTCCATGTTGATGGATGTTAGGTATCTAGTCTCCATCAACAGCTCCCAGTGACACCTGTCAAGAGATCATTTACGTGATAAAACCAGGTAAACAGTAAACACAAAAAACAGTTTGCTTTTGACTTCACTCCCTCTTTCTACTTTGTTCTCAAACCTACTCATTACTCCTGAGGACTAACGGACCATAGGATCATGATTTCTGCACAACCCTAAAACGTGGCACATGCAGACAACAGTACTGCAACGTTATCTGCAATAGCAATAAAACAACCCAAATATGCACTGATAGAAATACAAACCTAAGTCAATTCCTACATGTAATACTTGCAGGATGAAAATATTTTACATGATACCGAACAAAAAGTAAATCACTGAAGATGCTGTATAATGACACCATTAAGTTCAAAAACAAGAAAATAATACAGCTTTGTACCTGTATGTGGTGTAAAAAAGCAAATTACCTCAGGAGGTCAAGGAGTGGGATCAGATAGGGAAAAGTTTCAAATATATTTGTACATGTGTGTTTCTTAAACTGAATGACAGGCATTGGTGTTCTTTTATAAAATAAGCTTTATTTAATATATATTTTATATGTACTCTTTTGTAGATAAACAATTTAAGTACTTTTCACAAACTGTGGTACTTATACACAATGGAATACTATGCATCTATAAAGTCCAACAGTGTGGAGGCTTTTGCAGGCAAATGGAAGAAACTTTAGAATATCATGCCTAGTGAAGTGAGTGAGAAGCAGAAAGTGAAACATCGAATGGTCTCTCTGATATGAGAAACCCAGATCACAACGACCTCATGGAGCTTAAAACGAAAAACAAAGTGAAGGGGGGGGGGGTGGTTGAGTAGGGAGGGAGGGATGGGTAGGGGGAGGGACAAAAGGAGAGTGGGAAAGTCCTTGTCACCTTGACAAGATAGGTATGTTCACAAAATGCTTAACCTCATGTAAACCTTAAACTGTGCACTTATACATACCAATAAAATGGGGTAAAAACAATTTAAGTACTTTTTAAAGTACACAGAACTTCCTTCCTAGAAAAATGGGCAGTGCTCACTGATCCTACTGGCCATGACATCTCTTAACTCTCCTCCCACCCTTCTCTGATGACAAAAGAGGTGAATCGATCAGCATCTTCTTGAAATTAAGAAGTAAGCATGTAGTAGATCTGTTAAGAAAGATCATATAGGGGAACCACCTTGTAATGACTCTAAAATCAGTGTCTACTGTGATACTCATAATCTACAGGTACTCTAAAGTACTCTCTAAAGCACAGTATATAAGATCACTCAACTGGACAACTTGCAGACCAACACTCTTCTCTGTACTCAATACAGGCTGTTTTTGCTCTGGCTTAAATCATCCCTATTTCTTCAGATGCACAACAAGTAAAGTAGCTGGCTCATAAAAAGTTGTATGGTTAGCCAGGCTCACTAGTGGAGGCTGAAGTAGGAGGATCGCAATTTGAGCCCAGCCTAGACAACTTAATGACTGAGACTCTGCCTCAATATCAAAAAGTGGGGGGTGGGGGTGGGGGAAGCTGGGATGTAGCTAGTGTTAAGGTCCTGGGCTCAATCTGCAGTACCACAAAAATAAGAAACAACAACAAAAAAGTTATGGCTGTTACGGAAAATAGCCCTTAAAAGACTTTATGAAGACTTGGTTTCTTCTACTAGGAGTAGAGCCCAGCTGAACAAGCTAGCTTGCTGTCTGTCGCGCGCGCGCACATGTGTGTGTGTGTGTGTGTGTGTGTGTGTGTGTGATGAAATCTGCAAAATGGCTGTATTATTTGGTCTGAAATTTTATTGCATATGATGTTCTTTTAAAAACAGTCCTGGTTCCCACATCAGATATTCTATATTCCATATGGAACATGACTCAAGGCATCAAAGAACTTTCAAAGCTTCCCAGGAACTTTTAACAAAATTTGGGAATTGTTAGCTAGATACTTACTAAAAGTGAGTAGATCTACTTCTGTCATTTGTATATTTCTTCTGTTCCTCCCCCTACTCCTCCACTTTCTCTCCTTTAGGTTGTTTATGGCAAGTATTCTGTTATAGTATTCTCAATATTTAACGGATACTTAGTGGGAAACAACTCAGTTAGACAAAACATACTTGGGAATCCTACAATTTCTGATTACATACAAAATGATGTGTAGCAAAGGAAGCTGACTTATAAAGAAAATACTGTGAAAGAGAGAATAAATGATGGGAAGACTAGCATCAAGTTTCTAGTAGTTTTTCAGTTTTCATGAGGCAAATACACTGGTACTTCTTTGCATCTTTGAAATCTTTGCATCTTTACAATAATGCTGTTATCCCTCCTTCACTTAACTAAACTCAATTTTTGTTTCTGTTTTGGAACAAAGAAGCTCCACAGAACTACACTGCTTACTTTTAGCTACCTTCATCAAGTATTTCATGTTTTAAAAATGATAGTTGTCTTGGATCATTTGTGTATCACTAACATAATAATATCAACCTGAATACCAAAGTATGGGAATAATGATGAACACTGTTAAGTCGATGTTCTAATATACTTATCAGCTAAATCCTTGTAACAACCCCCAACAGAGGCAGGTATTATTATTGTTCTCATTTAAAAATGAGGAATAAAGGTACAGAAAGGTCAAGTAATCTCTTAAAAGTCATAAAGCCAGTACCAGACAGTCACAATTTAAGCCTAGATGGACTGGTTTGGTCCACCCTTGTGTCATTACCATTAGAATACTTTTCTCAACTAATTTTGTGGAAAACTTCATTCACATGAATCATAAGGAACGTTTTATACACTGCTTCCCAAACTGAATTTACAATCTTGCCTAAAGTCAAAGCTAATACTATACCTCTTATTTTTCTATCTTTGTGGTAAATCACCATCCTCTCCATACTCTATTTCCTTCTATACATTCCTTGATTTATTCCCACTCCCATCCATATCCCATCATCTCTCACTTGTACCACCTAACAAGCTGTGTGGTTCTGTCCTTCTTGACCCATCCTCCACAATGCTATCATATGGATCAATCTCAAATGCACATCTTTCTATATATCATTAAAAGAATAACTTTTAAAATTCTCAAATTAGATGTAAATCTATAAGGCCCTATTATTACTCAGCCTAAAAATTCATCAACAGATTCCTACAAACTCCATCTCCTGAGCACGAGACCCAAGATGGTGCCCTAGCCCATTGCTTCGGCTTCACTTCTTGCCACACTCTGCTTAGAGCTTTTTACTCCAATTAACATCAACCTATTGCATGCACTCACCCAAAGAAGTAAAGCTGTTCTCTTTTAACCCTTTCACCTACCTAGTTCCTCGCCATTTTTCAAGGTTTCATTCAATGTCTATCCATCTAGGAAGCTTTCTCTGACAGTCAAAATGGAATCAGCCCTTCTCTGTATTTCTCATAGATACAGAATTATGAGAGTTTTTTTGAGATAGGTAAATCAGAATTATGTTAAACATCCTATGTAATTATCTGTTTGTGTTTCTGCCTTCTAACAAAATAAGCCTTATATTTGGCAGATTTCACGTCTTTCAAATCCCACAAACCCCGGCACAATGCTTAGCAGGCAACAACTGCCCAATCACATTTACCAAATGAGTAACTAAATGGCTCTGCACATTTCACTCTGAATATCTAGTTACTATATTATGGGTGACTTTCTTCTACATTAGAATATGAAAAGGCCAGGGGAATAGCTCAGTGGTTAAAACACTTGCCTAGCAAGTGCAAAGCCCTGAGTTTCATTCTCCAGCAACATATTAACGGACATGGTGGCACATTCCTGTATTCCCTGCAGGGGAGATGGCAGCAGGAAGACTGCCATGAGTTGGAGGCCAGCCTGGGTTACACAGTGAGTTCAGGACTAGCCTTAACTATAGAGCAAGACCTTGTATCAAAAAAAACTAGACAGTATGAAAATACTAAAGGCAGACCTGTGATTTTCAATCTCTAAATTTCTACTGACTTTGTGTAATGTGGAGGCTCAAACAAATACTAAATGAATAAATGCAGAGAGTGAAAACAAAGCAAATGAAACATTCACAGGTTAAATCGAGTGACAGTGTATAGAACCAATCTGAGAAAATCAGAAGCAAGGAGATCAGATATAAAGTGATATCGGCCTCATTTTTCAGGTTATGGTATGAAAAGAAAAAAGGCTAAGTATAAGGCAAATTTTGAACAGAAAAGTCAATTCAGTGTAGATTAGTGTTTAGATTGCTTGCCCAGCATGTACAGGCCCTCAGTTCAATTCCTCAGGAACACATAAAAAAATTATCTGGGCATGGGGTGTAGTCATGTAATCCCTGCACTCAAGAAGCTAAGGCAGAAGGATTGCATTAAATTCAAGAAGACGACGAAGACGAAGACGAAGAAGAAGACGACGAAGAAGAAGAAGACGACGACGACAACGAAGAAGACGACGAAGAAAGAAAATTCAATTTGGAACTTGGTTATGAGTTTGTATAATAAATAAAGAAAAATAAATTCCAAAGTTTCTTCAATCAAAATACTTTCTGACATAGGTATATACTACACTGCCTAAAACATATGATATAATCCCAGCAATCGGGAGGCTGAGGCAAGATGATTGCCATGAGTCCAAGGCCAGCCTGGGCTCCATAGTGAGTTCAGGACCAGCCTGGACTACAGAGCAAGACCCTGTCTCAAAAAAATTTATAAATAAATTTAAAAAAAAATGATGGCACATGAGATTTTTAAAAAAGAGAGAAAACTTAGAATATAAAAAAACTTAAATCCAGACCTAGAAAAAACTAAGTATACAGAGACTCTTCAGTCATAAGACTAAAATCTTATCTTAGTGGCATGGACCTGTAAATCTAGAACTAGAAAAGTTGAAGCAGAATTACTGTGTGTTCGGGGTTACACAGTAAATTTAGGACCAGCCTGGACTACAGCACAAGACCCTGTTGCAAAAACAAAACAAAACAAAACAAAAAAAGTCGTTCTTTTAATTTATAAAAATGCACATTCTCAAAAATAAATCTCAAATTATTTTTCTGAAACTTTATTTTTAAACTTGTTATTGTTTCAAGAGGGAAAGTTAAAGCCATTAGAGGTGTTCACACATTTATTTTAATTATGAAAGAAATTCATGCAAATATTAGTTTGACAAACAAGATTTCACTAAAAATTCTTTGACTATTCTTCAGTAATCAACGAACAGAAAATAGGATTTCAGCTAAAACCCTTCAACTCAGACACAAATTCCTTCCCACTAGACATCTGCTAATGTAGATTTTACATATTTTCTAAACAACCTGACCTTGGGGTCATCAACTTATTTGACTCTGAGGATACCAACATACATTGTTTTTCAGCCTTTGGGCTAAGATCAAGTGTAGTATCAAAATGCCATGATACACAAAACATGGTCAAGAGAATATAAATTACGTGGGAATCAACTGTTTCATAACCTTCCCTCCCACACGCTGACATAAACTTGATTCTTGGTACATGAGGAAGTAGGATATTAGATATAATTGATCTGTATCCCTATGTTCCCTGAGGAAACAACTAATAAAGCAAAATCAAATAAAATTTGTTTTTAAACCTCCAAAGATTAACTAATCATAGAGCTCACAATGAACAATCGTTAGTAAACAACACAAATTTATAATGTGTTCAATATAAGCAATGAGGCCATGGATTCAATCTTCAACTCCCAGATCACAAAAAAAAAAACCCTAATTTTTACTCCTTTAGTTTTTCAAAGATCTTTAGATCGGAGCATTTATGCAATTAATACAATTCATAAATTCAATTTTTATTGTATAAAGTGTACTTCTGAATAGTCAAAATATCTTCAAACTTTTTAAGAAATCATCTTTGGAAGAAGTGGAATACATAAGTAAATGTCACAAAAATTTTCAGACAAAAAAATCTAGTGAAGAGTAACCCCTAAGAGAAATTACTACCCTGACAACAACTAAAAACAAATATTACATTGTTTGTGTAGGATTAAGGAATGTTACAGAGTACAAAATATTCTATACATTTAAATAAATAACCTAGGCAATATATATCCTGGATTAATGTTAAATTTTTGAATAGTGTGGATATTCAGTATTTTTTGAATAAGGTTAAACTCATGTGCAAATTAAACAAGGTTTTACACAGTGTGCCTAGATGGTCAGTAAGTATCTTACACTGTATTTTAGTGGCAAGTATCACAAACAGTAAAAAAGAAGGGGTCAATATTATAATAAAAATTTCTTACAATGGTAAAAACATATACACAGGTCTGTTATGTTCAGACCTGACAGGCCTTTTTATTAGAGAAGATGAAGTTATTTTTCCCCCACAGTGGACATGCACTGGTAATGATTAAGCCAAAAACTCGACAGGTGCCTATTTCACCAACTGCATGCACTTGTAAAACAGCTGGGCATGAGACGACATGATCCTTTACAAAGATGACCCCAAAAACTCTACCAAAAGACTATTAAAGTGACATGGTATTGGCACAAAAACAGACAGGTGGATCAATCGAACAGAACTGAGGAAGCCCAAACATCCTTAGTACCTTCAGCCATCTGATCTTTGACAAAGGGGTCAAAAATACATACCAGAGTAAAGACAGCCCCTTTAATAAATGGTGCTGGGAAAAGTGGCTAACCACATGCAAAATAATGAAACCAGACCCACTACTTCCACCATGCACCAAAATCAAATCAAAATAGATAAAAGGCTTAGGCATTAAAATAGAAACACTGAACTTTTTGGAAGAAAAAGTAGGCAAAACCCTTTAAAACTTAAGTGTAGACAAGGACTTCCTCAATAAAACATCCAAAACACAAGAGATAACACCAAGAATCAACAAATGGGATGTATGAAACTTAAAAAGTTTCCATGTGGTCAAGGAAACAATCAGCAGACTAAAGAGAGCTCCCATAAAATGGGAAAAAATATCTGCCCACTTCCCCTTAGGCAGAGGGCTATTTTCAAGAATATACAAAGAACTGAAAAAAGTAGACCCTCTAAATTAAAGGATCCAATAAAAATGGGAATCTAAAATGAATAAACAGTTCTCAGAGGAAGTTCGAGTGGTCAATAAATATATGAAAAAATGTTCATCTTTAGCCATCAGAGAAAAGCAAATTAACACAACACTGAGGTTTCATCTACCACCAGTAGAATGGTTGTTACTAAGAACTCAAAAAACAACCAAGGTTGGTAAGGCTGTGGGGAAAAGGAACCCTTCTAGCTTGCTGGTGGGGCTATAAACTGGTACAACCACTATGGAAAGCAGTATGGAGATTCCTCGAAAAAACTGAAAACTGACATTCCATTTTATCTATCTATCTATCTATCTATCTATCTATCTATCTATCTATCTATCTATCTACCTGCCTATCTATCTATCGAGATAGGGTCTCACTCTGTGGCCCAGGCTGGTCCTGAACTCACTACAGAGCCCAGGCTGGCCTTGGACTCACCACAATCCTCCTGTCTCAGCCTCTCAAGTGCTGGGATTATAGGCACTTGCCACCATGCCAAGCTTATAATGATGATGGGGAATCAAACTTGAGTACTGAGCGCTTAATGTCCACTAAGCACTTTAACCGCTGAGTTATTCCTCCAGCCCAATATTCCACTTTACCTACCTATACCTCTTCCGCCTATCTTCCCAAGAGTTAAAGTCACCACAGTATGGTGATACACGCGTACCCATGTTTATAGCTGCACAACTGATAATAGCCAAATCTTTGAAGAAGCCAGTATGCCCAAGTACAGATGACTAGATAAATAAGATGTGATATATACACAGTGGAGTATTACTCTGCCATTCAGAATGACAAATTTGAATCATTTGGAGGAAAATGGATGCATCTTGAGAGCATTATGCTCAGTGAAATGAAGCAGATCCAGAAAGTATCATATGGTTGATCTAATATGACAAAATCAAAACATAAAAAAATTAAGAGATATAGAAGAAAGTAAGATGGGCTTTATGGAAAGGCAAAGAGAGGAGGGGGGTGAAAGGGTAGGAAGGGTAAAGGGAGAAGATAAGTAAATTAAAAATACATAAATAAAATTTTTTTAAAAAATTAAAAACAGCTGGCCATGTAAAAAATCAAATTTAGCACTGTGCTTTAAGATTCTCACCAAGAATCTATTATTCAAAAGAAGTATGTTTCAGTTTTGGTGAGTCCAGAAAGCCTACAAATAGGTTTTCTGCTCCTCCCTTATCCATGAGTACATATGCACTGTCTCAATATGTGTGTGTGTGTGTGTGTGTGTGTGTGTGTGTGTGTGTACACTCTCGTGTATATACAAGTATAAATGAATAATAGATACACACTTTAATAATGAGTAATATATTTAAAAAGTTAGTAACAACCGAATTTATAAAAGGGCCAAGGACTTGAGAAGACATTTCTCCAAATAAGATCTTCAAATGACCAACAAGTGCATGAAAAGACGCTCAATCATTAGAAAATTCCTATTAAAATTACAATGAGAAACGGGGCCAAGAGGCACAAGCCGATAATCTCAGCACTCTGGGAAGCTGAGGAAGGAAGAACTCAAATTTGAGCCCAGTTAGGGCAACCTAACAAATCAGCAAGACCCTAATCAAAATCCAAGTGAAAATGGGTTGGGGAAGTAGCTCAGTAGAAAGGCCATGGGCTTGATCCCCACTACCACTAAATTAATTGATTAATTAATTAATGGAAAATGCAAATGTCAGGATGACATAGTGAAATTGTAATCCTCTTTCTTTATCAATGGGAATATAAAATAGCATAGCCAAATGTTTGGAGATTCCTCAAAAAGTTAACATAGAATTGCCACATGATTCAGCAGTTCCACTCCTATATTATTTACCCAAGAAAACAAGTACTTGTTTTCTGTACATAAGTGCTGTTCACAAAAGACAAAAAGCAGAAAAAAAAAAAAAAACTAAACACCTCTAAGCAAGTGAAAGTATGATCGAATAGTAGTATATATACACATTGAAGCATTACTCAGCTGTAAAGGGCCATAAAGTACCAATACCACAGGGATGCTCCTCAAAACATAGCAGGTGAAAGCAGCCAGAAACACAAGTCACGTGTTGTATGAGTTCATTTATATCTAGAATAAGTAAACACAAAGTAAATTGGTTGTTGCTAGTAACCTAAGGGAGGAAGGAATAAGAAGTGAAATAGGGTTTTATTCTAGGATGCATAACACTGTACTATGCCAAGGAACTGCTGTTCACTTTTAAATTATTAACTTTTAAAAGTGTTGCCTCAATTTAAATAATAACCATAGCTGCTACTGCTTTTTTTTTTAATACAGGGTCTCACTCTGTATCTCAGGCTGGTCCTGAACTCACTGGAGTAGCCTAGGCTGGCCTTGGACTCAAAACAATCCACCTGCCCAGGCTCCTGAATGCTGGTATTACAGGTGTCCACCACCATGCCCAGCTTTATGTGGTGCTGGGGAACTGAACTCAGGGCCTTGTGCTTGCAAAGCAAGCGCTTTAAACACTATGACATTCCTCCAGCCCCCATAGCTTTTTTAATATCTAGCACCACAAGAACTCAAAGTTCACTATTTCTCTTATTCTTCAAAACACAGGCTGAGACCATGGACTCTGACAGCTGTGACAGGATTATTTCTACAGAAAAGGCAGAATTTGCAAAAAAAAAAAAAATTCATGTTAAGTAAAAGTCTAAGCCACAGTTGTAGGTGTTCAAAATGACAAATGAACAAACAAGGAAATAAATGTCTCCAAACTCAAAGACTTTCTACCACGCCAAATATCAGTGCTATAAATTGTTGTATTCATTCTCTCTCTTTCTCTCACACATATGAAACAACTTTTATAAATAAACTCTAGTAGCTTTTCCAAATTAAAGCTGTAAAGTAATGCTAATCAAATAGACTACCTGACATTAATTTTAAAGGACTTACAGTGAGAAACACAAATAAAAATGTTGTTTGTTAGTAACGTTCAACAATTTGTTCCAAGAACTTTTTCTAGCTGCTATATAAAGAAATTCTACTTCAAAAATCAGTGGCCTATGATACATGTTTTCTCGTTATAGTGTAGCTTCCACTATAAACCATTTTACTTGTAAAAAAAAATAAGGGATGTTTTTATTAAAATTTTTTTTCTCAGTGTTGTCATGGTCCAATCCCTTGGGTTTATCCTAACTTCTTTTCAATCGTCATTGCTTGCTCTTTTCTATGTGGTATCATTAAACAAGGACATCTGGCATTCTATCACTGGAACTGACAGCTGAAGAGAGGAAGTATTAAAAAGGACACATCCAAGGAAATGCACTGAGACTAGAGTGGGACAAAAATTGTTTTCAAATAAAAATCTCTCTTCACTAGATCTTATTACTTCTGTGTTCCTGCCATTCTATAATTTCCTTGAGACTCTTAGTATGTATTAGTACTTCGAAAGGCCTATCCTGCCCATACTTCCTTCCCTCCATATTATCTCATAATGCTTTGTTTTATTTACTTTATTTCAGCAAAGCCTAAAGATCATGAATTAGATTTAAATCATGGGGACGAGCCAATGTCGCATAAATCTCAGCTGTGGAAACAGTGTGTTTGACATATCCAAAGAACAATTTTATACCATAACTATGGCTGTCCATCACAGTGGAAAAAAGTAAAAACTTCTGCTATCAACAACCTACTAAGAGCAGCACCCAGTGGTACATGCCTATAATCACAACACCACCGGAGGTGGAGCAGAAGGATCCCAGTGAGAGTGCAGCCTGGCAAGCAAGTGACTCAGTGAGTTTCTGTCTCAAAAATCAAAAATAAAAGATGGGTAGGGGATGTAGCTCAGGGCAAAGGACCTAAGCTCTATCTCCAGTATTATAATAAATAAGTAACCGAGAGTTTACACACAAGGTACACAACTGACACTACTCTTCAATCAGAAAATGCCTATTAAACATAAGTCATATAATTACTGTTGTGGTTAGGATCTGGAGTGTCCCCCAAAAGTCTTATGTATTTTAATGTTATGGATTGTCTATGGAGCCATGTAACGCTGGTGGATTGGGGTCTGGCCTGGAGGGGTGGATTGCAGTGGTTGGGATTAGGGGCCTGTGAGTTAAGACTAAAGGCGTGTGACTTAAGACTAAAGGTGCGTGAGTTAAGACTAACGGTGTGTAGTGTGTACCTTCGATACCCAGATGCAGGAGAGACTAAGACTGGGACTTGGACTAGTCTTGAGGAGTCTCACTTGCCTGTTTGTTTGATGTCCTGGGAAGCTGCCTCCACCTCTCTCTCTGCCATGTATTCAATTGCTGCCGGCTGCCGGCTGCCCCTGAATGGACTGTGACCATCTGAAACTGTAAGCTAAAATAAACCTTTCCTTTCCTAAATTTATGCGTGTCAGGTATTGAGTCACAGCAACAAAAAACTGAGACAGAAATTGGTACCAGAAGTGGGGTCATTGCTGTACTTTACCTAATGATGTGGCTCAGAAGCCACTGGAACTGGTTTGCGGGAGGAATCTGGAAAGGTTCGAGGATGTCAACTGGAGAAGTCTTTGAGTGCTCTCAGCTGAGCTTGATGGGAGATTCTATTCAAAGCTCAGACGACCAGAATGCTAATACAAGTGTGGGTTGGAAAGGACAGGTTCAAGAAATTTCAGATGGGAAGGAGGACTGTATTGACAAGTGGCCTAAAGACCATGTGTGCTACACTCTGGCAAAAAGTTTGTTGGCATTTTTCCCTTGTCCAGAGACTTTTCCTGAAACTGAAATTAAGGGTGGTGGACTGCTTACTCTAGTGGAGGCGATCTCAAGACAGACTGATGTTTAAACTGTTACATGGCTACTGTTTGCGGCTGTTAGCCAGCTTTATGGTGAAAGCCAGGTGACAATGGCAGAGAGAACAGATGTAAAAGAACTCACAGTCTGGAGTACAAAAGTATGTGGTTGTTCAAGAGACTAATATTAAATAGAAACCAAGAAGTTGGAATCAAGACTGTAAGAAGGAGGCCTTCACAATGACTCAGGAATCACCAAGATTCCACCCTTTACCAATTAAAGGGTGAAAAGGCAAAAGATCTTGTCCTGTGAAGAGTTCCCCAGGACTCCTGATAGGGCCAAAGAGGGAAGTGTTTGCTGGAGCTCAGCTTCCTACAGTTCAGCAATCCAGGCACTCAGAAGCTGCTGCAACCGTGAAACAAAGGAGCCAGATCACTGCCCAAGCCAGTGGCGGATCTTGGGAGACATCCACATGGTCCTGGCTTTACAAACTTGCACAGCCTAACAGTTGTGGGTTCAGGGAGGCTTCCATCCAGGTTTCAGAGGAAGGCCTTGGAGGCCAAGCAGAGTGCCCCTGAGAGGGCAGTGTGTGAAATTGTGAAGGAGAAGCCTAAGGTCCAGTGGAGAGCCCGAAAATTTGGAGAAGCCAGAAGCACGGACTGTCAGCTGAGAAACGCAGCAGGCCGTGAGTGGATCCGGCCGAAAGGAGAGAAGATGGCGGCTGCAGTCAGCAGCAATGCCACAGGGGTGGGACCATCCAAGCCCCTTGGAGTTCATGCCTCGCCAGAATTTACTCCAGTTGCTGGACATGGAGCTACAGGATTTAACCCTTACCCTGCTGGAGTTAGGAACTGTTCTGGTCCTCTTGCCTTTTATTACCTTATTCATCCCTTTTGGAATGGAAATGTTTACTCTGTGCCATTTTATGTTGGAAGTGCTTAACTCTTTGGTTTGAACAGGAGCTCTCAGCTAAAAATTTGTCTTACATCTCAGAGGAGACTATGGACTTGGAGTTTCTCTAGCAGTGCTAAAACTGTTAAGACTTTGGTGACTCTTGGAGAAGGACTGAATGCATTTTACCTGGGGAGGACATGAGTCTTTTGGGGGCCAGGAGTGGAATGTTGTGGTTAGGATCTGAAGTGTCCCCCAAAGTCTCATGTATGGATTGTCTATGGAGCCATGTAATGTTGGTGGATTGGGGTCTGGTCTGGAGGGGTGGATTGCAGTGGTTGGGATTAGGGATGTGTGAGTTAAGACTAAAGGCATGTGACTTGAGACTAAAGGCGTGTGAGTTAAGACTAAAGGTGTGTAGTGGCCAGACCTTCGATACCCAGATACAGGAGAGACTAAGACTGGGACTTGACTAGTCTCAAGGAGTCTCACTTGCCTGTGTGTTGGTGATGTCCTAAGAAGCTGCCTCCACCTTTCTGCCTCTGCCATGTACTTCAATTGCTGCCAGCCACCCCTGAATGGACTGTGACCACCTGAAACTGTAAGCTAAAATAAACCTTTCCTTTCCTGAATTTGTGTGTGTCAGGTATTGAGTCACAGCAACAAAAAAGTAACTGAGAAAATTACAATTTACTGAACACATAACTTGTGTGCAATTTTAGTAATTATTCAATAAATAATGTCAATCATATAAGATGCTCAACAGCATCTGGATTCGGCAACAAAAGAAGAACTTTAAAAAGTACTCGATGTGATATGCTGAATAATTTTACACTAAATACACAAATACACGAAAGACACACATTATATATTTAATTCTGTTACAATAGTTTCTATAACTTCAATACATTTACTTGGAAAAAAATGAAGTCCTTTAAGGTGTAGCTGCAAAAGTCTGGCTCACCACAAGGGCAGCCTGCTCGGTGCTTGTGATGCCCTGTTGCCTGATGCCAGCCCAACTCTGAAAATACTAACAATGCAGTAACATCTTACATCTCCAGGTGTCAGGATTCTTGCAACTTCAGGACAGAGCACACAGCTGAGTACCCAACAGAAAAGCAAAAAGTCACAGAGCAGAAGACAAACTGAACTGCCAGGAAGTCCATTTTGCCAGGCTCCCTGGGCTGTCACTGATAATACAAGTCACATAATACAGAATTCCAATTATGTAACACAGTAGTACTAGACTAAGAATTATGGTTCTGGAACCTTAAAGTAAGAGATCTCGATGTTCTGTGTCTCATGGTAGGATAAAGCATAAAATATAATGTAACTTTTATCATTAAAAAAGAAAAAACCTGGAGCTTCAACCTGGATCCTGCTCATGCGAGGCCAGCACTCTACCACGTGTCCCCCCCCCCCCCCCGCCCTTTATTGCAGAAAAAGCAGGTGAGGTGCAAAGAGGAGGGTTTACTTTGAAAATAAGGATAGAGGGGTAAAAGGTTCCACTAACCGGAAGGGGGCCCCAAGGCTGACCTCTACCACATATGTTTTATCACTGTTTGGTAAGCCTTTATTATTTTTTAAAAACAAAATTTAAATATTTTGCTTGGTCATACAAGAAACACAGTGGAGAATTTAGAAAATAATAAAAATGTAAAGAAAATTAAAATTATCTATAAATCACTACCCAGAAATAAGCACAACTGACATTATCTTTGTGTATTTTTAAGTGTGTGTGTGTGTGTGTGTGTGTGTGTGTGTGTATACACACACACACCATTTTAATTGTAAGCATTCTTCCAACTGAAAAGGTTGTCACAGAATTATTTTAAAAGGTAAGTATACTCTTAATTATTTCTCCTACTATTGCAGACTTTGGTTGGTATAAAACATTTCACAAAGGACACATGACAGCTATTTTTTTTAAATGATCACTTATAAAGTATAAACAGAAAGATTTTTCAATGGCACAAGAAAAAGTTTAAAAATTTGTGTTTTGTAAAAACACATTTGTCAAATAAAATGCTTAACTTTTATGAACAAATGAGACATTTTGAGAACCAAGTCTCTGAATAAATTCTGGAAAATTATCATTTTACGTGGTTTCTGATGCCAGTACTAAGAGACTTCTGGTATAGAGAATCCTGGATTAAACTACAACCATGCTGGTCAAGTTGCACTCATTACAGACTCACTTCCACTCTGCCCACATTTCAATGAGCAAGGACTTAGGGAACACCTACGACTCAATAGGCATCATGCTTCCCTACACTTACATCAAATATTTCAGAAAATGTGGTGGCAAGATAAAACATTTTAACAAAACACACACAAAAATGAGCGCTGCCTCTTCTCTCTCACAGTGCTCTCACTTTTCAGGGTCTGCTGCTTCTTCCAACTGAACCATGAAAGACTGGTCACACCTCTGTATTTTCCAAGTCTTAATATAAATTAGGCCTGTGTTACACAGGGATTTCAGGTTCAGGTTGGATCATAGCGAGCTCCTGTTTCAAAATGTGTGTGTGCATGTGTGCGTGTATGTGTGTATAACAGAAGTTCAATAAGCTTGCTGACTACTTTTTAAAGTTGGGCGGGGTGCTGGGAACTGAATTCTGGCCCTTGTGCTCTACCATTAAGCTACATCCCCCACCCTTAAATAGTTACACTTTTATTCCACAATTTTTCAGTCCTAATGTAAAGACACATGTTTATACAAATGAAATAACGTATACACTATTTTTGATGATGTGGTTTTCATTCTATTTCCCACGTTCCTATCAGTCTTCATGATCTGTGTAATATTCCACCTCATTTTTAGGCCCTAGAAAATGATTCCCCTTAAGTCACCTTTAAGATTTATCTGAAGTATTTCTACACTGAATAGCTAATGCAGGAGCAAATATATTCTTGCCTTACTAGTCTCACAGTTTTACTTCTCACTGCAAAAACTGGGCTTAATACTACAAGAAAATAACCTTCTACAATAAAAGTCAATCTATAAGTAGAATTTTGGATAACAAAGAAATACACACACAAGCTAAAATTCTATTTTGACAAATCAAATGCAACAATTACAATGAAATGCGTCTGTACAATGCAAAACTTGTTAGAACTGCTTCATGTATATTTAGTAAACATGCTTTTCAGGACCGGCAGTAAGAATTCTAGAGTAACAGAATATCTAATAATCGGAATTTCAAAGCTTTTGGATGGAATCACATCCTACAGCTCCAATTTCATGGATGCACAAAGCTTGCTCAGTTTCCCAGGTTACACAAGTGTAAGCAACTTTGGGCTTCTGAAACGCAGATTCCTCTTTTCCTCCATCTACAATCTAGAGGAAAAAAACCTACCAGGCTACAGACAAACATTTAAATCTTGGCCAACCAAGTAAAGTTGGTAAAGTCAACTTTATTTTATAAATAAGAACCTAGTTAATACATTTATTTCTTTAACCAACTCACGTTGAGCATCTGTCTACTACAGCATCTCTGCAGCATGACCCTTCATTGATTAGGGAAGTCATTGACCTGGTTTCCTTTGTTTATGTGGCAACACGGGAAAAGAGAGAAAAAACCCAATTAACTGTGTTGCACTGTACCTGTGATCCAAGTACACTTGCCAACGATTAGCTCTAAAAACCTATAAAAGGTACCTTCATTGTAGGGAGAAAGGGAGTGTTTCATACCTGACAAAAGATATGGTCAGACGTATGATTTTCAAAAGAAACATATATCCTATTTATATTCATCTATGTCAAATTTTTCATAATGCCAATGTATATTTCTGCATTAATTTGCTTTGCAGGCTTTTCCATACATGTGCATACACACAAATAGGAACTCATTAGCTATACAGATGTATATATACACACACGTACATGCAAATACTGTATATTATACAGTATATATGTATATATATATACATATATATATACATATATATATAATAAAGCCTTTAAAGCCAGAATTCTATAGGTGTTGCTTAGTATCTGGAACCTTTCAGCCTCAGATCTTCCATTCCACACTATAACAAAAGCGCGCGTGCTGTGACAAAGACCTGCAAACACAAACATACAAAGGCACGCTTCTAAAAACGCCCCTGCAGCCAAGTTCACAGCTGGCACTTGTGGCACACTCAAACCACAGCGGAGACAGCTGTCACAGGCCAATCACACACGCCCCAGAGTGCCAGCGTGCCACCGGGAAAAGACAAGCTGACGATCGGCACGCAAACCCCCCACCCAATAAAGAAAAGCCCTAAATCCCCACCCTGGAAAACACAATACCGGCACCAGCCTGGAGGCTCGCCCCAAAAGGGAAGGGCTAGATATTTAAAAGCAATTAATTACAGGCTTAAAGCAATACAATAAAAGAGGCGTTTTATTTGAGCATTCCCGAGACCGGAGCCACACCACCCAATTGCGCCAAGTCTCCTCGGCGAGGTAGCGGCGCCAGGCTTTCCCCGCCTGGGGAACGGGAGAGGCGGGCGGGAGCCGAGGAAAAGCGCAGAGCCCGCAGCGCCTCCGCCCCCGGGCAGCGCGCGAGGCTGCGGCGAACGCGGCCCCGGGCCCCCCCCGCCGCCGCCCAGCCGCCGCGGGCCGACCGCCGGCTCTCCTACCTTGGCTTTGCCGGCCTCCAGCTTCTTCTGCCTCTCCTCGTCCTCCATGGCCTCTGCGGGGTGGGCGGGGAAAGCAGGGACGGGGTAGGGGCAGAGAAGAAAGCGCTGTTCAGACGGAGGCGGGACGGCAAGCTCCGCCGCTCCCGCCCCGCCCGGAGTGGGACCAGTCTCCGCGCTCACTGGCGAAGCGTCCCGGCCCGCACGAGCAGCGCCGTCACCGCCGCCATCTTCGTCTCCACGTAAACACACGGCGGGCGGGATCCGGGGGCGGGGCGGAGGGGGCGGGGCGGAGGGCCGTCTGCGCAGCCGCCGGCAGGTGCCCCGGGGCCGGCCCCGCCCCCGCGCGGCCCCGCCCCCCGCGCGGCCCCGCCCCTCCCCTGCGCGCGAGGCCCTGCCTGGGGCGCCTCCGTCGGCTGCCTGCCCGCGGGTCCGGACGTGTGTCCCTGGGGCGGCGGATCTGGTTGCCGTCCGAAAGCTCCAGCGCTTCCGAATCGTTGTGGGCTTTTTTTGCTTTACAAAAAATAACATCTGATGGTAAAATTGGTGAAGCCTTTTTGAAAAGTCCCAGTGGAAAAATGAAGGGGAGGCAGGACCCCCCCACAGGCCCAGCGCTGGTGTCTCCACGCTGAGACTCTCCGTGTTTCTTACTCCCTTGGCCTACCAGTCCCTCCATCCCCACGCAGCCTCCCACCGGATTTCGGGTGTTCCAGGCCCGACTCCGGCGCCGCCGCAGCTCCTCTGGTTTCTTTTGTTTTCTACTGCGCGACTGGGACTGGGATTAAAGTGCTCTAGCCTTCCTCCCCTCCCCCGCCTCGAGGCGCTTTTGGCAGTGGTGCTGTCAGCGCATCCCAAAACCTCAGGATGGAAATGGGAGGCAGAGCCAGTACGCCTTAACTTACTAGCTTTAGTGACCTTGGACAAGTTGTCCATTCTGTCCGACCTTATGTGGAACATTTGGAAAGGTTGTGCTATACATGAATGCCCCTGGCGTATTAAAATTTTTGCAATGTTTTCATTGTCCTTGTAATTAATGTACTTGTAATTAATAATACTCCAGAACTTCTCACAGGAGCCTTGTCCCATCTTGATGTTATGAAAGTAACGAGCATACTGTTTCGCACCCAGTATTTGCTGGAATGAGTTAAGCTGTGTGTGTATGGAACGGGCATTGCTTCCTTTCCTCCTTCATCTGTGCCCTTCTCCTACCCACCTATCATCAAATCCATTGCTGGGGTGAACTAGACCTGATAATATCTTAGGTTGATTGTCTCTCCTTTCTTTTGAGCTAGGTTGGACTGAAAACCTGGAAGACTGTGACTTCGGTCATAGAAGGGGTGTTTAAAAAATTGAAGTTAGGGAAGAAACAGAGAGAGACTAAAGACTAATTCTACAACAAACTGAAGACTAGTCTGCAATGGAATAATAAAATTTTTCCCTCATGTTTCTCATATATTGTATATTACATATACTTGTAACACCCAGGTATAAATTGTCCTGTTATCTCAATCTGAACTGGATAGGATTAGACATCTTATCATAGAAATGGAAGAATTGAGACAATAAGTGTATAAATGATTTACTTATCATCAAGCTGAGTAGAGCTAAGATGAGAGCCAACTTGTTCTAACAGTGCAGTAATTTAAATACCACCTGGTCAATTTGGTGACTTAGTGAGACCTTGACTCAAAATCAGAAATAAAAAATGGACTTGAGATATAGCTCCATTTGAAGGCCCTGGGTTAGATCCCCAGCACCACAAAAATCATAAAATACTCCCTAGATTGAGGGATTATGTTCATAGATTCCGATTGCCTAGGAAGATAGAGTCCCAGGGTATCTAGTGGTTATACCTGTTTGTTAATGAATACTGCTTTCTCAGTGACTAAGGAGTTCAGTTATTTGTTGCAGCATATGCTGAAAATGTTCAAGAGCACTTGCTATACCAACAGGATTACTTCAGTTTCCCTTCACTTTTAACTATCAGTCATAGAAATGTTGTCTGGTTTTGATGTAATTGCTACCTGATAACTGTTGAAAGTGAGTTGTGCATTGACCCCTTTTAGAAGGGCAAGCGTGTGGCCTTAGTGCTCTCATCCTTTTGGCACCAACTCATTCATGTTGTATCATATCATACCATTCATCCACTCATGCATTCGCTTAAGTCATTCTCTGAGAAGATGAAATTTCATCAAGGACTTGAGAAAGATGAGGGCGTGAGTCATGAGGATGAAAGAGTAAGATAAACCTAAAGAATGTCAGGCTGGAGCATGACTGATACGTTAAAGGAATATGAGGTAAGGGCTACTACAGTGCAGTAAGCAAAAAGGAAAACAGATGAAGGATATGGGGTTCTGAAGATCATTGTAAGACTTCTGAGTGAGACCAGAAGCCACTGGAAAACTCTTAACAGATGAGTGAAATGATCTAGCTTAGGTAATTAAAGGACATCTGGTTGCTAAGAGGGAGAAGATTGTACAGGATCTGTTGGATGTTATAGCCATAGGAGATAATGGGAGGTTGTTCTGTAACACAGGAGTAGTGGGGGTAGTGATGAGCATCAGATTCTTAATATATTCTGAACACAGAACTAACAGGACTATAGAAGTTGTAGAGGGAATATGCAATTGAGTCAAAAAGAAGACTTGAGATTGACTCCAGAGTGTTTGGCCTGAACAACTGCAGTATGAAGTTGCTAATAACGGAGATGGAAAAGGGGAAATTTGAAGGAGAACAACAGTTCAGTCTTTGAACAGGATGACTTAGACATAACAACTTGGGCAGCCAAGAAACGATGTCATCCTTAGACGTCTCAGTTTAGAGTTCAGGTGTGAGGTCTCAGCTAGAAAGAAAAATTTGAGAGTGGTTAACATTCAGCACAGAGATGACACTCCAGTGAAGGAATGGGTAAGATGAGCTAGCTCCGTGCTGCACAACACAACAACCATTAGCCACATGTTGCTATTGAGTACATGAATGTAGCTAGTCTGAATTTCCAGCTACTATAAGCATAACACACTGGATTTCAAAATAACTTAAAATTTTACATTAATATTTTTATAGTATTGAAGTGATTGTGTTTGTGGTACATTGGGATAAGTAAAATATATATGTTAATTTTACCAGTTTTGTTGTGATTTTTTTTAAAAAAATCACTAGAAAATCCCAAATTACAAATGTACAAACATCTATGATTTGCATTACTTTTCTACTGGACCATGCTACTCTAGGGAACAAATTTAGATAGAGAATTGGTAGAAATAGCAGTCTTCAAATGCTCCATCTGTAAAGGAAAGGGAAATTGAGAGGAATCAGCAAATGAGACTGAGAAGAGTGGCTATAGAATGGTGACAACTGCCTTTAATAAGTCAAGTAAAATAAGGACTGAGAAATCACCATTGGTTGTAGCAAGGTGAAGTTAGAGGCTTCCAGGATATTGTTGTAATTAAATCATTAACTTTTGTCTATGGAGTGCAAGTACTGCTTCGGTGTTCTCAAAGAGCTCCTCATAGAATCACTTCTAATGCACTAGAATTGAAAAGGAAAATGAAATCTACCTTGATTGGAGTTACATTGTAGTGATTCTGATTCTAACAGCTCTAAAATTCCTAATTAAGCTATACTTCTTTTATTGTTGCCTTCTCAACAATAAGAATACTACACTATACTTGTTTTCCTGGTGGAATTAAATTCCAGATTTCTAAAAGCACTTTGAGTACTCAAAATGCTAGTTCCTTCTTGGCAAGATAGCAAACAAATGAAGTATGCGCATGATCTGCAAATACAGGCAGCAGGCCTGACTCAATTGGTAGCTAATGCAACAGGCAAATCACGTTCTGAGTCCCACCCCATATATTGTAATCGTCACTCAGGTTATTGATCTTTCAAAAATTGAATAAATACAACTTATTAATCATTTCATTTTAGTCACCAATTCCTATCACTAGACCTTGACCTTAAAAGAAATCTAAGGCAATTTCTTAGATTCTGCAAAAAACAAACAAAAATATAATGTGCATCTTTTCTATATTGTCTGGGACAAAATATACATCATAAATCATGAGGAGGGTCATTGCAGTTTATCTTTCGTCTTTTTTCTTGGATTAAATAACATTTCCTCAGCCTTTTCTCATATGATTTAATTAAAAATATATTTGACAGTTAAAATTCTGCCTAACAAGCACTAAGTCAAGCACTAAGTACCCAAGTTTGATTCCCTAGTACCATATAAGCCAGGCATGGTGGCATATGCCTGTAATCCCAGCACTCAGAAGGTTGAAACAGGAAGATTGTGATGAGTCCAAGGCCAGCCTTCGGTGAGTTCAGGATCAGCCTGGGCCACAGAACGAGACCCTGTCACAATAAGTAAATAAAATATATTTGATCATTTTAGCTGCCACCCTCTGAACCATAGCTGATTTCTGTGTAATTTAATCATTCAGTGATTTCTTTCATTAAGTATTTGAAATATGTCTATATGTCATATCACATTTATCTTATGTTTTCTGTATGCTTAATTCCTATTTGCGCCTCACAAAAACATGACCATTCCTTTTCTTTCTGACTCAACTCACGTCCCTCCCCCTTGTTCCCTTCTTTACAAGGGAAGTATAGAGTACCTAGCTCCTCAGGACTCTAGGCCCTGCTAACAGGAGCTACTGCTAAGCTCACAGCCAGGACATCTCTGCCTGAGCTCCAGACCAGTAACTGCTTCTGGAAAACCACACTTAATATGGGGCCTATTGCTCACATCCCCAAACCCACAAATCTCAACGGGCCATGATGATCAACACCGCAGCCCTCCTAGAGACTCCTTGAAAGCAGTGCAGTCATGGTTTCTTCCTGCCAATTTTGCGAAAAAGTGGGAGCTGTCAATAAAGCAACCACTGACTTCCCTAAAATTTGTTGAGCTGTCATTGTGACATCTAAGGCTGTCCTACATGCCCATGCAGTTCTGGAAGATACTTGCCTTAGCCACAGCAGACTTGAAACATGGATCCATCCCTGACGACTATAGCCTGCTACCTCTAGATGACCATGCCTCCTGTCATTACTCCAGATGTTCTCAAATAGGTCCATGAAATGCAAGAAACCGCACAATCATGACCTGCATCTCTTCTGCTTAAGCAGAGCTCCCTCACCTTCCTCAGGTCAGTCTAGGAGGCTCCCTCCCAAGGACAAACTTCTGCCCCACAGGACCGACCCCAGTAGGGCACTCACTTGAGTGCTCCTATGGCCTACTCATGATTCTTGTCTCAGGTAGGGCAGGCTGAGTGGGTTGCACTAAATAGAGCTGGTAACACTACTGGCTAATAGCCATGAAGAGTTCCCAAGTCTGCAACTGACCTGCGGTCACCTTTTGAGGGTTTCTCCTCCTACACTGGCCTGATTTAGGGGAAAAATAAAAACAAACAGAAATGGTGTTGATAACAAATACAGAATTGAAGATAAAAGTTTAAAGAAAGAAAAGGACTGAGGATGTAGCTCAGTGTGAGGGTTCTGGGTTCTACTCCCAAGATCACAAAAGAAAGAAAGGAAAGAAGGAAGAAAGAAAGAAAAAGAGAGAAAGAAATATCAAAGGCTTATGTAAATTTTAGATATTTATGGGCATGATTGAATTGCAAATTGATAATTTACTCATGCGAAAATTCCAGAAAGCCTTATGCTAACCAGGAGACAAACCCAACACTATGAGAACATAGCTGTGTTTAAATGAAAAGACATTAATAATTCTGTAGTTTTTTTTTTTTTTCACAAATCAGCTGAAGATTATTTCTCCAACCGAGACAGAAATCCTAAATTGGAAGCGTGTGACCCTGTTGATGTTAGTGGCTCTGGGCTTTGAGTGCCAATGGCTCTCAATATGTAGTATTTCAGCCCTTAGTGTTCCACCCTTCTTCGCTTCTGACCTCCCTCAAAAGCTGAAATTCATAGCTCCTTAGCGGTGTTCTGGAGCTCTTCCAGCAGCCTTTACTATTTTTTTTTAAATCTTTTGTCTTGAAACAGTGCTTCGCTAAGTCAGTAAATGGCCCAGGCCTATACCAATTTGCAGTCCTCCTGCCCCAGCCTCCTACAATGCTGAGCCACCAGACTTGGCTAGGCCTTTAAATTAAAATTCATTCAGTTACCTTACCCATGGGTGAATTCTGTATTTGTTATTGAAACCATTTCTATTTGGTTTTATTTTCCCCAAATCATTTTTATTAGCATTTGTGATACATAACTATTACGTTCAATTGGGAAATTGGTGCATAGATGTATCATATCTTGATCACTTTTACCTTGTTTCCCCTCTTTCTTCATCCCTTCCCCGTCTCCTTTCCCTGTGCACAAAATCCATGTCTTCATTTCCTACATCCACTCTTTTACTTTGCTTTTTTACTTACTTATACTTTGGGTTTCTCCTATTAGAGAAATTACATGATATTTAATCTTCCATCTGATTAATTTTGCTACGCAAAATGGACAAAAGATACATCCATTTTCTTATCAATGTCTCAAAGGTATCTTCCTTTGTGACAGATTCAATGAATTTTAAAACGTTATGTTGTGTTCAATCAATTTCCACAAACATCTCAATAATAACTCTTAACAAACAGGGATTCATCTCTCTCATTTTTGAGAAACATTTATTGTGAAAGCTCAATACCCAGGGTTTTGTTGATAATTTCTAACGGATTTGAATCAGAATTAATACACTGGTTACCAAGACAAACAACCCTGTGATAATAAAACTTTTATCTGATTATGACTTGGATCAGAATTAACCAGAGAAAGTTTTCACAAATGTTCATTTGGTCAGTTGGCTGGCCTGGTTTGGGTAATTGTCTACTCGGTTTCTTAGTGGTTTTGCCTGTCTTAGTGGCATTGCTTCCCTTTAGAAGATTTTGCCTGCTGTTACTGTTTCCACTGACGACGCAAACTGTCCCAAACTCTGCCCAAGTTTCTCTTGGCAGTGGCAACACTTCGGGACATCTCCACCTCAGCTAATGATCTTCTTCAAGCCTCTTTTTCTTCTCTTTTATTTCTCTCTGCCTCAGTGATTGGATCTTCCAGGTTCCATGTCCCATTGTGTTTTTATTCCCAATGTCTCCTCCCCAGACATTTTTTTCTATTGCCACCATAATAAACTAAACCCTGTTATTTCTTATTTTAAAAATATCAAAATAAAAGGGATGGGGGAATAGCACAGTGGTTAGAGCTCTTGCCTAGCAAGCCAAAGGCCCTGAGTCCCAGCAGCACATAAAGTGAGTGTGGTGATGCACACCTGTAATCCCAACACTCAGGAAGCTGAGACAGGAGGAGTGCTGTGAGTTAAGGCCAGCCTGGGCTTGCTAGTGAGTTCAAGACCAGCCTGGACTGCAGAGTGAGACCCTGTCTCACAATAACCCTAAAAATATTCAAATGACCTAAGCTTCTATGTCTAGTCATTCCTCCCAATGCATTTCACCCTCATAATTCTTGCCAGGTTTCTAAAATAAACATTTCACTAAAGCTTCCCATTATGAAATGACTTTCTGCTGCCTGGAAAATGAACTTGAAATTCCTAAATGTCACTCAAGGCCATCCATTATCTTCCCCAGTTTAACTCCATGCCTTCCCCTATTCAACATCCCATTCAAGTCAGGCAAGTGCTGGTTGCATTCCTCCTTTATTAATCACATTTTCATGCAATGCCAGAAATCTCTGTACACTGTCACAGATTTCACAAGACAGATTTATGGTACCTATAATTCAGTTTACCTTGCAAGTGTGACTGATGCCTTTTGTAACCAAGGCTAAATGAAGGACAAAGGAGACAAATCCTAAAACCAACAATGATTACCAATTTTAGAGGTGAAATATATATTAATAAATAGGCAGAAGCACAATGGTGCATCTTCCACATTTTGTAGCATGGGAAACTGAAGGCACAAAAAGCTAAGTGACTTGTCAGTTTACTGTGATGCAATAGCCCAAGTCCTAGACAGTTAGCCCTAGCCCCAGATCCCTGCTCTCAGTCTTTCGGCATTTTGGTAATTTATGTCCCTAAAACAATTAGTAATAGGGTTAAAAAAACATGCTTATACAATATGTTTAAAAGAACTTAGGACAAACTGTTAGTGTTTTAGATTTTAAAAGGTGTTCTTTTGAAATAATGACTTTTGAAAGCAGTACTCTTTCAAATAGATCGATATTGTAATGAAACATTAGAGAAATGTAAGCTGTCACTATTGTAAAGAATGTAATTAAAAGCCTACCATTTTAAACATTGCAACTGATAGTGGAATGCACACACACTAATTTCATATCACCAAGGCTTTTCATGCCACCAAGTAGTCAGAGAATATAAACTAAGTAAGTTTCCAGAAGGATTGTGTCAAGTGTCCAGGTTGTCTAGATAGTTGAGATACACTTAGATAACATATAAAAGAAAGTCAGTCTGGTGATACAGGCTTATAATCCTAGTACTCTGGGAGGCTGATGCATGACTGTAGCTAGTTTGAGTCCAACCTGGGCAATTTAGTTATTTAGGGAACTCTGTCTCAGATCAAAAATAAAAATGAGCTTGTATTAAGTATGGAGCAGGATGAAGGGCTCCATACTTAATACAAAAAAGAAAAAAAATTGAAAATCTTTAGTAGTGAGTCAATGTCCTTCTGTTTCAGTATGTTAAGTCTTCATTAATTTTTCCATTGTCCTTCCTAAGGAAACTGCTGGAAAGTGCTATGGCTTCTGTAAGTTTTTAGCAAAATCAGGCTTATTCATTTTGGGCTATAAAAATTTGGACCACTCCAAAGACAGGACACAAATACTGACCTGTGTGATTTAGAGTAGCATTTTGAATGCGCACATGTAGATCTAATTACATTCTGTCTTGCTTGGAAAGTAATATGTCTTGTGAACTAGGGAAGTTAAGGTGTCTAGAATTTAGGTATGACTCCAGTTTTCCGTGAGACCTATCCTCCTGTATTTCCTGGTTTTCAAAGTGCCTGCAGTAACCCTGTAACTAGGAAGATACCATCCTGGCTACTTTATATCCCATAGGGGTTGGAGATGTAGCTCAGTGGTGATGTACTTGCCTCCTGTGCCAAGGCCCTGTGTTCAACCCCCAGTACCTCAAAAAGAAAAAAAAGTGAAATAATATAAAATATCTGAACTCTCATTATATAATTCTAGAACTGATTGATGCTTTCATATTAATTTTTATTTCCTGCATCTTTTATCAAGTGATTAGGAGTAAAACTCACTATTGTGAAGCTATATAGTTCTTTTCTGTTTCCAAAAACAAAATTAAAATCAGAAGGGAAACAAAGACTCCTTAAAACAAAATGAAAGAAACAAGTGAACCCTGCTGTATATCAGCACAATAGAAAAACCACAGAGGAAAGATAAATACAGAAGAAATTATGGAATTAACAAATAGTTATTTCGCAAGCCCTAAAGAAATAATCAATATAGGCAGCATATATCAATGGGTGTTAAAGCCATTATTTGTAAAACTGACAGGAAACTTTATGATAAAAGGAGAAGCCTGCACTATCTGAATCTACTGAACCAACTCATCACCAATAACTAGACATTTTAAACTTTACGATGTAATATGACAGGAAGTGCAGTAGCATAGCTTATGTAGTATTCTTATCTACAAAATAAACCAAAATTGTGATCTAATCAAGCCTCCAGATAAGAATACCATTACACAGAATTTCCAAATGATAAAAGAACGAGTTAAAGGATACTGTGAGACAGCACTTATCTACACCCAGAATGAAAGACATTTTACCTGACTAGTTCCACGTGACTTGTCTGCACAAGCTTGTTTTTAGTAACGGTCTATTAGCAATTTCTGTTCTGTGTATTTAATCTCTAAAGTATTATTGCAACCACTGTAGTCCTACAAACTAAAGATTAAAAAGCAGTAGATACACTGAGTCCACAGATCTCATTATACAGTTTTGATCCCTTCTTTTTAATCTCATATGTTTCATCTTTGAAAATTTATGAAATTTGTATTTATATAATATAATCTCTTTCATGGAATTAATATAATCTAGGTGACTTGAGAGCTGCACAATGTCTTCTTGTGGGAAAACTTAAGAAGTTGAGAATATAGTCAAAACCACCTGTTCAATGCAGTTAGGACAGGTAGGAGTACCCCAACAATTGAAAGGAGACCACAGAAAGTTTAGAAACCTTGAAAACACCTCAGAGGCAGAGGTAAACAGCACATTAGTTTCTCGGTAGTTCTCTCACTTGGGAACTATTTCTGGCCCAAACCAGACCTGTTAGTATAATCACTAAATCCTAATTCCCTTGTTCCCACCTGTCTTTCTCCCCCGTACTTAAATACAATTTATATTTACTATGTGTTCATAGTCAATTCTTTTGCTCATTCATCTTGTTGATTTCATCCATGTCTTAACTCTCCTTAACTTCCAATACTTTTTAGAAAGTCCTTACTCATAATTAATTAATTTTATTCTTTAAAAGGGTAAAATTAATATTTTGTTGTCATTTATAATCAGATGGTAGCTGGCTACATTTTTCATACTTCATACTTTTTGTAAATGAAAAATTATAAGTCTTAAATAGCTGATGGCTTGTAGTGTTCTTTAAAAAACATTTTTAGACAAATTCATTAATGTTGGCTTCCAATTTTTCCTTATTATCTCCAGAAAATTCACCCACCATTTGACCCTTTTTAAAAAACTGGAAGGTTGGCATGTATTTGACTTCGCATTCCGCAGCAACATCCTGACAGTCATCCACATCTACTTCAAGGAACAAGACATTGGAATATTTTTGAGACAGTGAACTAAAGCAAGGCTTGATCATTTTGCAAGGCCTGCATCAGGTAGCGGAGAAGTCCACTACTACAAGTGTATCTCCTGTGGCAGCCAAGGCTTCATTGAAAGCTTCCTTGCTTTCAATTGCCTTCACCATTTTGGCTGCAGGGGGACTGAAGAGTGACTGCACGACCCCACGGCAGAAGATTAAAGGCTCCAGACCGAGCTTCCTACTTTTATTATTAGTTGCTTAGGAAATGGACACAACTGGAAGAAAATGTTAGCGTTCTCCCACTGCTCTACTCAGCCAATATATTTGATCTTCAACATTTATTGAAAAGATAGGGAGGTAACCCAGATGAAGCCCAGGTGATGTATTCTATGACACAGGACACCCAGGTAGGTGATTGAAGGAAAATTCAATCAATCAGAACTCCTTCTACTCAGAAAGATTCACCTGGAGTTCAAAAACATCCACCAGGCCCTGGCTGAGCCCACGGTTTTTCTCTAAGCTGTGCCTCCTTATAGAGTTCCTCTCGTGGAGACATGGAGAGCAGAGAGAGTATTGAGAAATTGTTTGCTTGGGTGGGGCTGGTTTATTACCCCTTCCACTGGTTCAAACAGGATCAGAGGAATGAAGAAACACATGGGAGCTAGCATTCATTTCATTCTCATACAATACTAGCACTGTCTCTAGGTTTTAGCTACATCATTTTATTTAATTTTCATAATGACCTTGTGAAATAAATACTATTAGCAATTAAATCACACTAGTGTAAAGAAAGGGAGGGCTGGAGGCATTGCTCAGTGTTTAGAGCACTAACCTATCATGTGCAGGGCCCTGGATTCAGTTCCCCAGCACTGCAAAAAAAATTAGCTGGGCGTGGTGGCACACACCTGCAATTCCAGCACTCAGAAGGCTGAGGCAAGAGGACTACTGTGAGTTCCAGGCCAGCCTGGGCTACATAATGAATTCAGGATCAATATGGACTACAGAGCAAGGTGCTATTTCAAAGAAAATAAAATAAAAAAGGGAAACAGAAAGTTGAATCAATTTCCATTATCAGATGGATAATATTAATATGTGGCAGAGTTAGGATTCAGCCCAAAACCCGAGTCACTATAGTACTTGATTACAACAGTTCTGAGAATGAAATAAAATGCTAGTAAGTGAAGAATGCTGAAGGACTCTGGAATTTAGAAATGCCTCTCCTTAAAACTCCATCACTTAGACTTTCACTTTAAATCAGATCATTCTTGTGCTAGAGGAATGGCACAGTGGTTAAGGCACTTGCCTTGCAAGCACAAGACCCTGAGTTTGATTCCACACTACCTGTAAAGCTGGAGGTGGTGGTATATGACTGTAATCCCAGCACTCAGGAGGCTGAGATAGGAAGATTGCTGTGAGTCTAAGGCCAGCCTGCATGACAAAGTGAATTCAGGACCAGCCTGGGCTACAGAGTAAGACTTGCTTTAAAATCAATCAATCAATCAACCAATCAGATCATTCTTCACCAGAACTGCTCCCTCAAGGAGGCAATAGCTTGTGGAAGAAATGAAAGGAGTTGTTTGATGGAAGAAAGAGACCAATATTTTGAGTCCAAGAGGATGAATCTGTGGAAAAGGTAGATTTGAGGGATACACTGGATAAAGGCCTAAACTCAGGAGAGAAAAGACATGGGTAGGAGAAAATTTCAGAAGAAAGGGGGGAAAAAAGCAACAAAGATTAACTTTTTACTAGAATTATGGTGCCGGCCATTGTTCAAAGGCATCTAAATAAATTTCAAAGGTAACAAATCTATTTCCTTATAATAAGGTCAGTGTTTTCTATTCCTTCTACTTCCTTCTTGCCTTGTTAGTTCATCTGGATTTTATTTCAAGTATCTATGTATCTGAAAGTCCCATTTACTTCTCAATGAGAGTACTGTGTGCTATCATGTTAATGTATGTGTGCTTGTGCTCCCTCTGGTAGAAGACCTCTCAGGAAGACTTTGGGTATTAAACAAATGTGGATTCAATATTGATAGTTATCCATGTATCCTCTTGAAACTTTATTAACATTTCAGGAAAGAGAGTTTTTTTTTTTGAGGCATAAGCCAATAAGCTTAAAAGAAACATGAGAAGAGATGGTACCAAGCCAGTTTTGGAAGCTAGCTTATCTATAAGTGATAATAGATTTAGTACATTCTAAAAGTCCTGAAACCTGAGTGTCTAATAAGGGGTGAAATCACTCTGGCAAAAGATAGAAGTCTTCTGGAAGAAGTCTATAGAGCAATTCCAAGTAAAATAAATTTAAAATATCTAGCAACTTTAAATAAAAGAAGTTAGAGATTCCAGTCACAGCTGAGGTCAGTGGCTAAGTTCCAAACAGGCTTCCAGAGCTTTAGAGGCCAGATATATGATCCCAGATAGGGTCCCGAGAAGCTCCTCTCTGAGGAACTGGATCAGTCCAAAAGAAGGTTGAGAAGGTCTTTGTTGGAGCCCTCTAAATCAGTATCTTGAGCAGATGACCCTCCGAGGAACACAGATGTCAATAGAGCTTGCCAATATGCACATATGCAAACAAGGAATCAAGAACTATCAGTCAAATGAAGAGAACTTTTCACTGAAACATGGGAACCAAAATAAACTCAAACAAGAAACCCAGAGAAAAGAGGCAGTGCCGAGACTGACGGAGGGCAATTGTAAGCTCACATAGGCATATCTTCAGGCATAAATGGAGAATGCTGAGCTCAATGTAATGTACATCCACAATCTCAACACTCAGGAAGTGGACACAAGAAGACTGTGAGGTGGAGGCCAACCTGGGCTCTACAGTGAGCTCAAGTTCAGCTTGGACTACACAGTGAGATCCTATCTCAAACCAACCAACCCACCTCCCAAATCCAAACAAACAAACAAACAAAAAAGAGGGTATTGACTGCATACATGAGACAAAACCAGAAAGCTATAAAAAATAATATTTAGTGACTGAAAACAAGCCTGGAAGAATAAATCACAATAAAGAAAATGAAAACTTCAATAGAAGAAATGAAATATAACCTTCAGGGAATTTCTCTAACAGTAGAATAAAACAAGGCAGATAAGGAAATAAATATTCAGAAACAATACAAAGATTAGTGGCCAAGTAGTAGGAGTTTCAGAGAGTCTGACAGAGGCAGTGGTGAGGCACATTATGAAAGAAATAATACAACAGAATTTCCCAAAAACTAAAGAGCATGAAATTCCACTTTGAAAAAGCCCACACAGAGCCTAGCATAATGAATAAAAATGTATTACACCAAGTCAATTATTACTGAAGTCTGTGAATAAAGAGACCTTATGTCCTCATCTCACTTGTCTTTCTTCCTTCTTTGTTTTTGCTTGAGAAAAATCATAACTCTGGCTAAGCTCAACTCTGAACTCATTCTTTGTCCCTACTACCCACCCAACTGAAAGACTGCAGGAAAATCATGCTGACCAGCTTCACTTTAACGGCACGAACCCCAGTTGGATTCTCACTGTCACATTGCGCATCTGTTCCCAGTTCGCTCATTTTTCCTAGTGGCTACATCATACTATCCCCTTTCTTCTTCATCAAGAACCTTCTGCCAGTTCTCTAACTTGGGCTGACAGTCTTGTTATCTTTTCTTGGAAAAGTTTTGAATCAATTAGGAGAGATCTTACACAAATCTCTGTCATCACAATATTCTTCTACATATGAAAAGAGGTTCAACTTCATTAGCCGTTAGAGGAATGCAAATCAAAACATCACTAAGGTATCATCTGACCCCAGGCGGAATGGCATATATTAGGAACTTGAGCAGGAACCAATGCTGGTGAATTGCAGGGAAAAAGGAACCTTTTTACACTGCTCATGGGACTGTAAACTTGTACAAACACAAAGGGCAGTATAGAGATTCCTCAAAAAACTGACTATAAATACTCCATTCAAACCAGTGATACCCTTTCTGGGAATCTTTCCAAAAGAGTTAAAGGCAACATACGGCAGAGATACATGTATACCCATGTTCACAGCAGCACAGATAACAAAAGCCAAAACATGGGAGTCACCAAATACCCATCAACAGATCAACAAATTGTGGTACATGTAAACAATGGAGTACTACTTGTCTATAAAGTCAGATAGATTTGAGACTTCTGTAGATAAATGGTTGCAACTTGAGACCATCATGCTCAGCGAAGTGAGTCAGATACAGAAGGTTAAATATTGAACGGTTTCTCTGATATGAGAAATCCAGAATACAGTCATATGATAGAACCAAATGGGGGCAATACACAAAATTAGGAGGGGGAAAGAAGGGGATGGTGCAGGAAGGTCAAGAAAAGGGGAGGGGGAAGAGATGGTAATTTTGAAGCAATATATATGTGCACAAAATACTGAAGTCCAATGTAAACATCATGTATCTCACACACACACATATGGAGAAAGAAAGTGACAGTGGGAAGTAACACCCTGCCACCCAAAAATGGAGTTATATCAATATTTTAATGATTTTATGACTGTATAAATACAGATGAATATCAGCTCTTTCTATATTCCAAATATTGTGTCATACTCTGAAGGCATCATTTTGAATTGAGTTCCATATATAAAAAGTAGTTGAATCATCCAGTTGCATTTTGCCTAAAGTAAACTATCAGAATTTTTTCACACACACACACACACACACACACACACACACACACACAAAACCAATATTCTCCTATCTGCATCATGGGGCACGTTCTACCTTTTCCCCTGACATTTTTGACGAATCCTCTTAGCAAAAGGCAACTTTACTCCTGCATTAGATTTCAAACCCTCTCAACTACTCCAGCTTGCCCGAGCATTCTTCCCTCTCTCCCAAGTCACTGAACTCTCTTGTTCCATTATGTGTGTGTGTGTGTGTAAAGCCAACTTTCTTTTAGCCACACTTCTCTATCTATTGCTCTGTTTTCCTCCTCCCCTTTTTAGCAGCACTCTACCCAACTCCACTTTCTCTCCACACATTTCTTCTTTTCTTGAAACCCTCTGGTATACTTGTGTCCCCACGGTTCCATGGAAAGTTCTCCACCCCTCATCTTTGACAACCTCTTTGAAGACATTCTAAGGCCTTGTCTTCCTTCATCTGTCAGCATGAGACAGATGTTCATTCTCATCCTTGAGACACTATTTTTGCTACTTAACTTCCAGGATATGCCCTGCTTATCTAGTTTTTCTCCTAACTTTGTGGCTGCTCTTTTTCTCTGTAACTGATTCCTTTATACCTCTTCAGCCTCTAATGCTCAGAATGCCTTGAACTTTTGGAGCAACTTATACTGCCAAGGTGATCTTACCCAGTCACATGGCTTTTTAATGCTATCATGTAGTGGCACATCTCACATTTGTATTTCAGCTTAGACTTCTCTCAGACTGAGTATTTGACATGCTGCTATCCCAGGGCCTGAGCATGTAGTTCCCTCTGCCCAGAATGTTGATCCGCTGGGCATTGTCATGGTTGCCGTCACTTCATCAGGTCTTTACTTAAAGTTCCTTCTCCCTGTGGCCTTAATTACTCCAGTTCCTACTCTGACTTTAGACAGCCTTCTTTGCTGCTAGAGTGTCTGTCACTATCTCACTTTTTGCATATTCTACTTATTTACCTTATCTGTTTCCCCACTGGGATGTAAGAGCCTCAAAGGCAGATTTGTGCCGTTTTACTCCCAACAAGGCAATGCCAGCATTGAAAATAGAACCTGGCATGTTGGTAGCTGCTCAGCAAATACTTGTGAATAAATAAGTTAAAAACCAGGTTTGGCATTAAAAGGGCACCATGTTTCCCATGAGAAACTAGAAGACAAGAGATCAGTGTCACAAAAATTGGATTTTGCATTCAACCAGATTTAATCAAGTATAGAGTGGATTAAAAATACTTTAACATTTGCAAGATTTTTTTTTTCCGTGTGAGTGTGAATATGTGTGTGTGTGTGTGTGTGTGTGTGTACCAGGGATTGGACCCAGGCCCTTAGTTACATCTCCAGCCCTTTTTCATTTTGTTTATTTGAGACATGGTCTCTCTAAGTGGCCTCAGCCTTCCAGAATGTTAGGATTATAAGCAAAGGCTTTCATGCTTGGCTAAGATTTCAAAGATACTATTTCCTTATGGAAAGCAGTATGGAGATTCCTCAAGAGACTGAATATAGATATGCCATTTGACCCAGTGATACCTCTTCTTGATGTCTTTCCAAAATTGTTAAAATCATCATACAACAGAGGTACATGTACACCATACTTGTAGCAGCAGAACCAATAACTGCTAAATCATGGAAGATGCTCAGATATCCATCAATAGACCCATGGATACAAAAAGTGTGGTATAGATACACAATGGAGTGCCACAAAGACCAATAGGTTTTAGTTACTTGTAGGTGAATAGGTACAACTTGAGCTTAATATGCTTACTGCAGTGATCCAGACTCAGAAAGTTAAATTCTGCATGGAAGGCAACCCACTTGAGCCCCACTCCCAGAGAGTGGGAGCTTTTGCCTTCTATCCATTGTCTCTAAGGACCTGTTATTCTACAAAAAGTAAATCACATGGTTTCTCTAATATGAGAAATCCAGAGTACAAATAAATATTAGAGTCAAATGGGCCATATGTTGGAGTCACAGAAAATTAGCAGAGGAGGTGGGAAGGAGTGAAAGGGGGAGGGGAAATGAATGTGATGTTGACATGATATATATGTGCATAATTCTCCACTTCAATGTAACCATTGTGTATCACATACACATGTTAATAAAAAAGGGGTGAGGAACCCAAAGATAGTGTTCTCTGGACTGTTTTTAGGCTATGACATGATGTATTAACTAAAATGAGGAAGAAAACAAGTACAAACAAGGAAGACATCAATTTGAGGAAAACAAGAGACTAAACACAGGGAAGAGGGAAAAGAAAAATCTACGGTAATAAAAAAGAAAAAACTTAGCTTGTTGCCATGCAGAAGGTCTAGAGTTCATTCAGTGCAGATAAAAGGAGGAGGACCTGGATTCCAGGAGGGATGCCTCCAAAGAAACAAACAAAACTAAATGGAACACAGCTGTGAGCATAGCTCAGCAGCCACAGCACCTGTCTAGAAAGCACAAGGCCCTGGGTTCAATCCCCTAGCACCACATAAGCTGAGCATGGTGGCATGCACCTGTAATTCCAGCACTCTTGAGACTGAGGCAGGAGGACTGCTGTAAGTTTGTGGCCAGTCAAGTCCAGGCCGGACTACAGAGCAAGACCCTATCTCAAAAAAGCACAAGAACCCAAAACAAACAAAAAACCAAAACACAAAAAAGCAAACCTGAGACTTCACCTACTATATTAGTCTATCAGGGGAGGACATCTACAGTCCTGTCCTATAGTTCAAAAGGAATTAGTAATAGGTGAACAGAAAATTGAACAACATCATGTGTCATAGTGATCAATAATATTTACATAGTCATAATGATGAAAAAGTGAATACTGATTTGATCAAAAATTATAAGGCTAATAGAAAAGAATGTTTGGAAGTTACATACAGGAGCAAATTCAAATTTTTTAAATCAAGAAGTCAATAAAGTACCTACAATGGAATAATAAAAATAGTACTATAATATTTGGAAGTGGAAATGTAAAAAGTTGAAGAAAGAGATCAAGAAGTGGAGAGGAGTTGTCACTGGGAACCAGCGTGTTGGAGACGGAGGGGCAGGACCCTCGCAGGTCCCTCCCTCTCTTCTGTCCTTCAATATAAGCTTTAGAGTACTCTTTGGCTTTTTAAGTTATTGAATACATTTTTAACAAATGTTAAAAGTTTAATTTAAGAAGTTCACTTAAAATCAAGAATGGTATTGTAGAGATGTTTTTAGAGTTTGAGAGGTAATAAAAGGAACTAAAAACATAGATGGTAAAACACAATGATTACCTCTGAAAAGTAAGATTATCCTTTTTTTTTGTTTGTTTGTTTGGACTGGGGATTGAACCCAGGGCCTTGGGCCTACTTGACAAGTTTATGGCCGAGGTATGTTGACTTTTATAGAAAAGTAAATGAAGCCAGGCCCAATGGCCCAGACTTTTAATGCCAACACTCAGGGAAGCAGACACTCTGCAGACACTCTGGCAGGAGAATCTAAAGATCCAGGTTAGCCTGGGCCATTTAGCAACTTACCAAACCTCTGTCTCAAATAAACAAGGACAAGCAGCTGGGGATGCAGCTCAGAGTGAGGGCCATGAGTTCAATCCTCAGTACTCCAAATACATTTAAAAAAAAAAATGATACTAAACCTCCATGCTGGTTGACCTATCAGATATACTTGAGAATAAAATAGGTCTGAAAAATAGGTATGAACTAGCTGGCCCTCACTTTGACAGAATACATACATTAATGACAGGGTTACTATTTTGAGAAAAATGGACATATTTATGCTTTATTATTGTCATGGTTTGGATCCAGAGTGTCCCCCAAACCCTCATGTTCCCACAGATACTGTGTAGGGTTAGGAGGTGGGGCCTGTCTGGAAAGGGGCAGATGCTTGAGGCTTGACCTGAGGGATGGGTGTGTGCTGGTTCCGTTTTCTCTCCAGGTGCCACCATGTTGTGAGGAACCCAGCAGCTGGAGCTCCGGATCTAGCCCTGCCCCTGCTCCAGCCCTGCTATATGATTCCACCATTTTCCAGCTGCCTACCTGTGAATGGACTGTGACTTTCAGAAACAATGACCTAAAGTAAATCTTTCCTTCCTAACCTGTGGTTGTCAAGTATTGAGTCATAGCAATGAAAAGTAACTAAAACAAACATGATAATGTCATGATTTGCTATTCCAAAAACTCAGTCTAGTATCTTTACATCAAAGAAAGGTTAAGTGTTGGCTTAAGAGGAGTTACTTAAATGCTGAAATCTAAATTCAAAGTTGTGTACCTGAATTGAAATGACCTTCCTGGAAGAATTAATCCTCTTGGGCTTTAGTTCTAATCTTATTGTAAGGGCGGATTTTCTGTAATACCCAGGGGAGTCATTTGAGTTCTGACCCAGAAATAGCGAACAAACACCTAAGACAGTTCAAGGTATGGTCAGAACTTCTGTGGGTACAAGAGTAGCACCCACACCGCTCATGGATTATACTGAGTTTAACTAAAGGAAATTATTTTTTAAGTTATTTAAACAAAGATTTCAGAATATCTTTCAATAATTGTTTCTCTGCAAGTTTATTTTAAGCTTTTATGTAATATTTTAGTAAATATTGAAAAATGTAACATGTTCATAATGATAAAATATCGTATAACAGGGAAGCCACTATACAGTTTGAGGGCAAGGGCTTTACCAATACCGTGGTGGTTCTATACATCCCATCCTCATTAATAAAGCAACTGTGTCCAAAGCTAACTTCAATAGTCATTGTGCTTCAAGTTAATTATTTCCTCTGGCTTTTTTCTTTGGAGAGGACTATCTATAAATCGTTGCTGTTTTCACTCATGAATAAATGAGCACCGTAGTTGTAGTCGATAGATAAAATGTCAAGTCCAGTTCTGCCACAGCCTTACTAGCTGTATAAATTTATACACGTTATTTAACTCTTCTGACCTGCATTTTCCTTATTTGTAACAATTTATAATGTCAGTGTTATTTTAAAACTTGAAGGAGCTAATGTGTATAAAATTATCTATATTTTAATACAAAATTAAGAATTATAATCTTAGGATCTTTTCGCAAAGTGTGAAGAAAAGATAATTAGATGCCTGGCAAATTTCTTCCTCTGCTAATATTTGCTCCCAAAATATTTAAACATAATCTGGAAAATAAATACTCTGCTTCTTTTTCTGGATGTTTTGGTAACAGAATTCCGTCAACTGAATGAGTGATTTTTGATTGATTGGCCGCATAGGCAGGATAGCTAGATATCCTATTCATTAAGTAGTTCAATGATTTTAAAAAGCTTAATAAAAAGATATAGAAATTCACTTGAATCTGGGTTTAGTGGCACAGATTTATAATCCCCGAGGACAGCAAGTTTGAGCCCAGACTGCGAATCTTAGTGAAATCTTATCTCAAAATAAGAATCTAAAAAGATGGTCCATGAATGTAGCCTAGTGCAAAGGCCTGGATTAGATCTCTAGTCCAAAATAAATAAATAGATAAAATAAAAAGGAAGAAAAAAAGAAAATAAATTGCATGTGAAGTGCATGAGGGATATTAATTTACTCTAGATTTATGCTTACCTAATGCAGCAGTATAGATACACATTAAGTGAGTGATGACTTGGGAAGCATTTCATTTTAGTCTTTGAAACCATTTTTCTGCTTAAGAGATAACAGTATCAGACTTTACAATAAAGTGGTGCAGAACGTTGCCAACTGGCCCATCACCATGACAGCAGCATCTGGGAACATCCAATGTGTACTAGTCCAGCAAGAGAAAGGTTGACTTCTACCCTTGGAGAGGAGACTTGTTTTTCAGAAGAGATGTAAAATCAATTACCTTTACGCTCTTGAATTGTATGGAATGTTAACTTTTTGCACAGATTTGAGTGTGTAAAATTCTAGAACGTAAAGATGTGGAACTTTAAGAAATTACACATGTGAAATTAGGCTGACAGGAACAACAGGATGGATAATTTACTATTTAAGCTTTAGATAATTTCATGGCCTGGTATCACACATGCTGCTGCTAGAAATGGTGATGGTAATACCGTTGATGACAACCGTCAGCTGTTTTGGGAGTAAATCAGGATGGAAGAGATAATACTAGGATCACACCTAAGTGTTAGATCACTTTAGGGTACTTCCGGCTGGGACTTACTGAGAGCTGTGTTACTTTGGTTTCCTATCTTGTGCATTCTGTGTTGTAGTCACACTTTTTGACTGACATGTTGGGGTGAAATATACCAACTTTTACAAATTGCTCAATTGGTCAATTTTAAAGGATCACTGTAAAAGTGTTTTCCTCATGTTTTCTACTTTAAGAAATAATGGAACCAACCCTCATAGTAAAGCAATCCAGAATGTTGCCAATGTTGCCAGGGATAAACTTACAGAATGATTAAATATTTAGGTGGTAGGAAAAAATTCATTACATTAGTAGTTTATTCTACTTTGTGAATTGATTCGGTCACTGGTTTTAATCATTTAATATTTAGCCTCCTTGAGCAGTTAACTCAAACAAATGTTCAACTAGATAGATCAAATTGTCATCTTTGGTATTTTTATGGACAGAATTTAAATGCAATAAGTAGCTGTGTGGAACTTTGTCTTTGAAATTATCTGTTTTGTCACTTCTAATCAGAGAGTGTCATGAGCGAGGTAAATCACTGAGCTGTCTAGTCCAGCCCTGGTGATGTGATCAGAAAAGCCCATTCATCTGTATGTACTTTCAGGTGAGCCAGAATTTTTGAAAACTAAATTTTGGATGTGAAAAAGATGTTTGAGACATCCTTGAGAGTTTTTCTTTTCCTAATACAAGGGATTTGGTTTGTTCCCACTTTTTAAAATTATAATTTCTATTATTAGGAAATGCTGTAAGGCAAGCCAATATGGTTGTCATTAATTCTTCACAAAAGTACAGTTTCCATTAACATCATACATGTCAGAAGTGACAACTTAGTTTAATGCAAACTTTAATTTTCATTTTAGTAGATAGTCACTAAGTACCCTCTGAAGTCTTAATAAAGGACTGTCTTTTTCAGCATCTGCTTCCCTGAGTTTGATTCCCAAGCACCACATAAAACTGTCATGGTGATGCACACTTGCAATCCCAGCACTTGGGAGGCAGAGGCAGAAGGATTGCCCTCAGTCCAATGCCAGGCTGGGCTTCATAGTGAGTTCAGGCCTAGCCTGGGCTACAGAGCAAGACTCTGTCTCAAAAAAATTTTTAAAAATTTTATAAAACTAACATCTTCTGATTAGAATTCTTATTCCTGAATTAAATTTATTTTTAAGTGTTTTACCTAAAACAATTTAAGATGTACATTCGAAATTGCTACTAGTCCCTTTGGGGACTAATTTAAAGACTTGTAGTATAACAAAGTCTATTATAATACAAAGAAGTCGATCCGATTATATACTCACTTATGTATCAAAATTCTGTGTAACCTATATTTCATTATCACTAAGCAGCGCCATCATTGCCAAGTAATTTGAGAAGACTTGATTTCAACTTTGACATTTTAAAAGTGTCCACTTTGCAAAAACACACCAAAGTAATTGGGTTTCTACAATAAAAAGAGAACTGGAGGTTTGGTGGTCACAGCAGTACAAAAGGGCCTCTTTGGGGGCTAGAATTTTAGCTCTTTAGTTGCTTCAATGGATTAGATGCACAGTCTCAGAATGACTGTCTAACACATTAAGACCTAGCTAGAGAATTATTTACTCCTTTGAATGTGGTTGAGTTTGCACCATAAAACGTGCAAGCTATGTGTAAAACATATTTAGAGATTCATAACAATAGCTTTGAAATTTTATTTCAAAGTTATAAAAGTTTTTTAAACTTTAACACAATGAAGTAACGTACCCATCAGAAAAGAGTTAAAATTTTAATGCCAAAATATTTACAAAGATCTTGTAATGTTTGGTAAGATGCTTACAGGTGAAGTCCACCTTAAAATTTATATTTCATGCCCATTCCACTGATTCTCATTGCACAACAATGTAAACAATTTCCTTAAGAGAAATCTCAAGAAAAAAAACCTTCACAGTCTCACAGGCATTCTCACAGCACAGGCACCAGTGCACACAGAGCGGATCAGAGCCAGCTCACTGATGATTTTCCCTTTGCCATCCCCAGGAGTTCATATCTGTTTCTCTTACAAAGATGTTTACATGATTTCACAGCCATCCAAATGAACTGACGCTTAATTCCCCTAGGATGACTGCAGTAATACATACCCCCAGGAGAAGGACGGCTTTGTTTCCTGGCTCTCGGAGTCGTACAACGTATGGTCTGACAAATTTTAAGCTCCAAGTGTCTATTTTTAGACATCATGATTCCTTATTCTTATCTTATAATAACGAGAGAAAGTGTTGAGCTGATACTTGCTTTCACAATAGCGCCCTAGCTAGAGAGCAAGCAGCTCTGTCAGTTTAGAAAGTTGGGTGAAATGAATAATTTAGTCCGTAGGAGTAATGTATCTGGCAAAGAAATTTAAGTAGGGATTTAGATAGTGCAGGAATTAATTAAATGATCTGAGGACACCAGTTCACAGTGGCTAATTTAAATATGGGCTAAAAATACATATCATAAATCATGACATTCTCAAGGGCAATACAGGGCACAGACTTTCTTGCAAAATAAAGACAATTCTAATTGTTTTTATGCTTTGACTTTGAAACATTGAAAATCCCTCCTCCTTCCCTTCCTCCTCTTCTCCCCCTTCTTCTTCCTCCACTTTCTCCTCCTCCTCTTCCCCCTTTCCCTCCTCCCCCTTTTTCTCCTCCCTCCTTTTTCCTTCTCCTCTTTCAGAGGATTATGTTCATTTCCTGGCCGAAATAGAGAACAGAATCAAACGTAGGCTTATAGTTAATGTCAGGAAAAATGAGCATATTTTGGAGGCTTTATCTTTAGATAAATATCTGAATTTTAAATGTTCTCTTCAGAGAATAGTTTTGAGTTCATAATAGGGATTGCTTCCTCAGATTGTCACGGTAATTTAATGCCATGTATTGAAACCTGTGTTGGCCCAGGGACAACCATATACAGTGGTTTGTGCTGGGCCAAAGGAAAGAGTAACTCCCTCTCTTTGGTGGTTGGGAAGTCATCAGTCTTACCAAATCAGCCCTCAGATTTACGTTTCTCTCTTGGAAAACCTTAGTTGTTCAGATACTGGAAAGAGTGTATCTCCTTCCTTCCTTCCTTCCTTCCTTCCTTCCTTCCTTCCTTCCCTCCCTCCCTCCCTCCCTCCCTCCCTCCCTTCCTCCTTCTTTTCTTTCTTTCTTTCTTTCTTTCTTTCTTTCTTTCTTTCTTTCTTTCTTTCTCTGAGATAGGGTCTCTCTCTGTAGTCCAGGTTGGTCCTGAACTAATTATGTAGCCCAGGCTGGCCTTAGACTTACAGCAATCCTCTTGCCTCAGGCTGCTGAAAAGTGGATTTCTTTTTAGTTAAGGTACTATTTAGTATGGTGGTAGGTATATTCATGATTTCCTTAATTTATGGATAGATTGGGTTCCAACACTTTGGCTACTACCCAGAATAAAATTTTCATTTAAAACAATGTTAGAGATGGTACAAATGTTCTAAGAATAAGTCACAAAAAGAAGTGTTGTGATAAAATAGTAAAAATTTTTGTAAAAGCAAAATTGTTGCAGAACAAATACCAAAATAAAAAGCAACAAATGTATAAAAAAATTGTTATAGGATGTTATTGAAAGGTGGTTTCTGAAGAAAAGATTTCTGTAGAGAATAAAGAGAATGCAGACTTTTATGATATTTTTGTAGAGTATTCAGTTAGTACTTTTATGAACTAACACTTAAGGTTGTTCTTTATTTTCACTTTAAAACTTCACCTTAAAAATATACAACCTTCCCTTTTTTGCTGTAAATATATCACTGCTAATAGTCTACTTTTAAAGCATGACAACAATCACGGAATTCATGAAGTCTTTAAAAAAGGAATGAAAGAAGAGAATATTCTAAAATTAAGTAGGTACAGGGAACTTCCGATCAAGATGGCAGCAGAATAACAGAGCTGCACAATGTCTCCTTCGGGAACCACTGAAAAAATTGAGAATATAAAACTGCCGCCTGTTCAATGTACCCCAGTAATTGAAAGGAGGCCAGGAGAAGATCAGAAATCCTGAAGGAACATGGGAAGTGGGGGAAAAAACAGCAGCCCAGGAAACTACAGAGTCCGACTGTGAAGAGCTGAGAGCTGCCAGCATTGGCAGACAGAGCAAGCCAGTTTGGAGCCCGGAACCTCTGACCCAGCTAGGAGAGGAAGGAGTATCCCAACAACTGAAAGAAGGTCACGGGAAGGTCAGAGATCCTGAAGACACGTTGGAAGTGGAGGAAAACAGCAGCCAACTGCAGCCCCCAGCTGCCGGCATCCACAGATGGAGGGAAGCGTGGACACTGGAACCTCAGACCGAGGTAAGCATGGATCCAGAAGAAGTGGGAATCGACAGCAGCTGGTGAGCCAGCCTTCAGAAACAAGCCTGTGGGTAGTGCATATTACAAACACACTGTGAGCTTCCCCTAGAAAAGGCCTCCTAGAGCCTAGATCAGAAGCAGCACTAGGCAGCCATAACAGGCAATGACGTAAGCAGAAGGCATTTTTTAAAAAGAGCCCGAGGTTGAATGGATTAGGTTAAAGGAAAGCTCAGAAGAATGTGCATCAGGGTTTTGGGATCACTCTTAAAACAGCATCTAGGAAAAAACTGGCACAAGAGACAGGTGTGGAGAGGAGAGAAAAGCTGTGGACCTCCTAAATATCTGGGTATAATGGGAGCACCTCAGAGGGTGGAGAGCCCTGCCCTCAGGGGAGGGAAGCCAGGACAGGCGGCAGAGCTATGCTGAGGGGACTCAGTGTGATCCAGACACCTCAGAGGCCATCAGGTTGTTAGGTCTTCCCTCACTGCCTACTTTCAGCATAGAACTTGGAAGAATTTAGGCTCCTCCCACACACCCTCATACTCATTCATAGAAACCTCTCAGGCTTTTCAAGTGAAGTCCCTCAATAACAGAAGCATGGGAAGAAGACAAGGCAACAGGACACCCATAGATAGATACGCTTGAGACCCCAGAATCTAATGTCATGAGCAGTGAAATAGTAGAACTCATAGGGAAGAAGGTCAAAAAGCAAATAAATGAGTTAAACAATAGGTTCAAACAAGATATTCTCAAAGAAATATAAGCATTGGTCAATAGACTTAAAGAGGAACTTACCAAACAAACAGTGGTCCTAATGGAGACAAAGCTCACTAGGCATATAGAAGCTACAAATAAAAAGTTGGCTGAAGTAAACAAGGAAATGCAAGATATGAAGGAACATTTTGATATAGAAGTGGGACTTTTGAAAAGAAATCTAGCTGAAATTCAGGATATGAAAAACTCATTTGAAAGCAGGGGAAGTAGACATGAACATTGTGAGGACAGAATTTCAGACCTTGAATACAAGGTTGAGGAAACAAATGCTGTAATTAGACATGACTCCAAAATTAGAAATGAGCAAAGTAGCTGGGTACAACAGCTGATGGATGATTCAAAGAGAACCAACCTCAGAATTATGGGTGTGGGAAAAAGAGCAGAAGACAGCATCAAAGGTATAAAAAAATTATTCACTGAAATCATGCAAGAAAAATTTCCAAATCTACAAAATAAATTAATTTTCAGGTACAAGACGCTTATAGAACACCAAATAACCTCAACCAGCAGCAAAACTCTCCATGACATATCACAACCACAACCTCAGAAATACAACATAAAAGGAGAATATTAAAAGCAGCAAGAGAAAAATGCATAATCCACCAAAACAAACCTATTTGAATTACTGGAGATTTTTCAATGCAAACTTTCAAGGCAAAGAGAGCCTGGAGCAAAATCATTCAAGCTTTAAAAGACAGCAGGTGTCAGTCCGGGTTGTTGTATCCAGTGCAATTATCCCTGAAAATTTAAGGAGAAGTAAATTTTTTTCATGACCAGGAATCCCTAAAGAAAATTGTGACTGCTCACCCAGTATTGCAGAAAATACTTGAAGGCATTTTTTGAGAGAGACAGAGAGACAAGCAGCACCAAAGAACATGGAAGAAAGGAAACATCTAAAGAGAAAGTGACAAAAGAATAAACTGGTATTTGAATTATTTGATTGATATACTTCTAAAACAGTGCCAGCTCTTTTATAAAATCTGTGAAATTTCCTCACATAATTATTATTTGTAATAGTAATTTACAAGACATAATAATTATATTCAACATGGAGAATTGATATAAAATCTTTAAAAATATGTGTCCATAGATTTATGGATAGATAGGTAAATAAAATGATAAACTAAATCTGGCAAAATGTTAGTAATTAGTGAAATATGATTAAATAATTTATGCATGTTAAAAAATTCTGAAATAACTGAGTATGCCATTATATCTATTGCTTTAAGTGTAATATACTCATGTAATATAGATTTAAGTTCATTTAATGTAGCAATTCAATATAAAATTTATTTATTGTAGTAATTCACTTATTTGGTCTTTGACGTAAGTTATCCTAAGAAAACTGATTGATGTAATGATAACCTGAATGTCTTTTCAATATACAAACATTTACCTTTTAGTATTCAGCTAAGGCATGTAAACATCTTTTCTCTTTTTCTTTCTCACATCTTCTACCTTATGAATTAAATTGTTATTTTTCTTTTCTCATGTGGACTGTTGGGTGAGTCCATGTTGAAGGATTTCAACAAAGATATAGAAAAAGCTTTTGGTAAATATCCTAATAAAGGGCTCTGCTGGACTCAGAGAAGAGGCATCAAGATTTGGCCACTGCAGCCCATTCTAGGGATGGAAGGCTGAGCTAATGAGTGGTGATTTGAGTGGTGAAATGAGTCAGACACAGAATATTAAATATGTTAAATATCACACGGTTTCTTTGGTTTGGGAAACCCAGAATATAGGCATTCTATAGAACCAAATGGGTGTAATAGTGGGAGTTGGGGTGATGGGAAGGGTGTGGGAAGGCCAAAAATGGGAAGGGATTGTAAAGTTGGTGTGATATATAAGTGCATGAAATACTCAATTTTATTGTAAGCACTATGTATTGCATATATATTAATAGTAATGGTGAGAAAAAATAAAATTAACTAGGTACAAGTTAAAAGAAAAAGGGTAGAGGATTAAAGATCTGAGAAATTATTAAGGTACCATTAGTAGAAGTATATGGAGTGAAATAAAAAGAAACATCTGAAAACTTAAGACATGAGTAGAGATGTTAGGTCAATTAATTTCCAATTTATTTTTGTCAGTAAGTTTACAAAGGTACAAAGGACTATTTGGTTTGATCCTGTTTTTGTTTTTGTTTTGTTTTGTTTTCTAGTCCTGAGAGCTGAACCCAGGATATTTGCACTGAGTTACATTCTGAGCCCATTTTAAAAATTTTTATTTATTTATTTGGAGACAGGATTTTGCTAAACTGCTAAATTACCCAGGCTGGGTTTGAACTTGCAATTTTCCTGCCTCAGGCTCCCAGAGTAATGGAATTACAAGTGTGTGCCACCAGGTCTGGTTACACAGGACAAATTGATAAAATGGCTTGAGCAGGTGATGAGGAGTATAGAGAAAGTGAGACAGCACTAGTGCAGGCACCTGCCGGTTTGCTCAGGGACCAACTTTCCCCCTTTTCACCACTCATGTTCCCTTGGTGCAGCAACTTCATCACAGCGAATAAAAACAATGCATAATTACTGGAATCGGGAGACCAGGCCTCCGAGGAATTAAGCCCCTAAGCCGCATGGTGAGCTGCTACTCTAAGAATCCTTGAATTCTTCCTGACTGGGAACAGAAATAACCCCAGGACCCAGAATCAAGACATCAGGAGCAATAAAAATTAAGTAACTTTCATCTTGAGGATGTAGTGGTTCTCAACTCGGGCTATACATTAGAGTCATCTGCTAGGGATTTAAACCAAAAACAAGAACAAAAACCAGATCAGCGTCTGAGCCTTGTGTCAAACCAATTTAATCAGAATCCCCGGGGATGGAGAGAGGCTCCCTAGATAATGCTAATACTCAGTGAGTGTTGAAATAAGCAGGATATAATGTACACAAGGGGAAAAAGTCAGGCACCCAGCTCAGCTACTACCTTAGTTACTTGTTTGTTGCTGGGACAGAATACTTGACATTCACAACTTAAGGGGGAAATAGTTTCAGAAGGTCTCGGTCCACTCATGGGCAGCCAGCAATGGTGGAAGCACATGGGGAGGCCCAGCCGGGGAAAGAGCTCTTCATCTAGTGGCAGACAGGAAGCCGTGAGTGAGGAAGAAGGGTGAACCAACGTACTCCCTTCCAGGGCCTGTCCCAGTAACCTAGCCCTTCTGGGTTACGCTCCATGATCTGCCCCTTCCAGGTTACATGCACAGTAAGTGACACACACCCATAATCTGCTTCCCACGACAAGCCTGTAGTCAGTCCACCCCTCCTGACCAAGCTACCTTTTAACAGCACGTGGTATCCAACTACATCCAAGTACACGAGGCTTTGGGGGACATTCCGGATCCAAATCACATCTTTAAAGGTGAAGAGGGAAACAGCAGGCTGCTCTGGAGTTGGAGGCATGTCACGTTTGGCTAGCTGGCTAGTGTTAACGTGGGATCCAGAGGACCCCAGCCGTCTAGTGGATACTGGCGCTGGTCGTACAGTGAGAAAGCTGGAGGGCAGTCACTAGTGTTCCCCACTCCTTGTCATTTTGCTTGGGGGAAAGCTCTATGTTCTCACCCTTGAGGTTAGCAAGCAGCACCTGTCTCCCTCTGCAACACCTAGCAAAAGCAACAGTCACTTCAAACTGGTCAGAGTCTGTTTTACTTCTGCACCAGTTTGAGGCAGTATGATGGGAGGAAGGATAAGCCTTCTTCAAAAATAAACCTACTACTTGGGTACAAAATGGGCAAAATTCTCACTAAATTGAATTTTAGAGCTGGAAGGAAATTTTGCTGTCGCCTGGCTCAACCCTTTGCTTCTGGACTATATCGCCATTAGACTTTGTCAAAACCGCAGAGTGTTCCTTATGTTTCATTGTTCTGTCATGCCCACATGGTTGACACATAAATAATGAATTTTAGATGAGGAACCTGGTACCCAGTGTCAATAAATTGCTGGGTTGGTCCATTCATTTACTTAATACTAAGAAAAATGAGAAACCTTAGATTTGCATAAGATTGACATGAATGTTAATTGGAAATATAACAGGCTAGAATACTTCTGAAGCTCTTAGAAATATAAGTAAATTTTAACTCAACTAATATTTTGGTATACTTACTAAGGAAGACACTGTACAGGTGCTGTAGAGGGTAGAAAATTTTATTTAAGGGATACATACAAAATAGTAAAATTATATAAATTTTGTTTGCTCTGGATTAATTTGTTATAATATTTGAAGCAAAACCAAGCTATGAGAAAAAATATGTAAGCATTAAATTCAATGTATTGGGCGTCCCAGTTTGGGACACTTTCTAGACTCAGACGGCTTGGGTTCAGTTTCTTGTTCCTATTTCTATACAACATGGGGCTACTTATTTATCCTCTTTGTGCTTTCCCTTTACTTAACTGTAAAACAGGGATAATAAAACACACCTTGCAGGCAAAACAGTGCTTACATGTAATAGATATCAAATGTTAAGTATTACTTAGCATAATTTAATATTATCTGCTGTCTTGAACATCTTACTACCTTGTAGCAAGGCCAGGACACTTTACTTAGTGTATTACAAACCTGTGATGAAGTTCACCCTGCTCACGTTCTCAGGTGAATGGTTTACTTTATGGAATTCTTCAGTGGTTCTGAATTCTGGGTCTGTAGCTGGTACAGCCATAAAATGGGAAAACAATTGGCAGCTGTATTTCATGGAAATGAGTAAGACCTGGTTGTCTGCAAGGAATTTCTGTCTGGTAATAGAGGATATGCATGTGTATGTAAGATCTGAATGAACCAACTTAACTTCACAAGATGGAATGAGTTTAGTATTATAATTTATCTTAGTTGCTTTCTTGTTGCTGGGATAGAAATACCTGACAACTAAAACTTAATGGAGGGAAGACCTATTTTAGCTTCTGGTTTCAGAAGGTCACAGTCCATACATGGGTGGCTGGCGGTGGTGAACACACATGTCGGGGGCACAGCTTGAGAGATCCTTACAGCATGGCAGGTGGAAGCCAAGTGAGGGAGAAAGGCTGGAACCAGCATACACCCCACTTCCAGGTCAAGCCCCAAGTATATCCACCCCTTTCAACCAGGCTCCGCCTATTAACAGCACCCACGGTATTTAGGAGACATTACGGATCCAAACACAACACAGTTATTGAACAAAATACTACAGAAATACAAAGGTAGGATTTATTCTGCTTTATACAGAAATAGGAAAGAAGTGGGTCTGGAGAGTCTTCAGGAAGAGGTGACATTTCCCACCCTGGGACAGGTGACTAATATGTGGACGAAGAGTAGAACAAGCAAAGGCAATGCAAAGGTGTGCTTCGGAAACTGAGACTATGTGGTCTCAGAAGGCAAAGCCAACAACTGACTCCTGTCTCTAGATTTTTTACTATGCACACCATTTTTGATGAGCATTGCTATCTGTAGCCGAATATGACCCTCAGGCTTGTCCAGTAAGTATGTGTTGAGAGAATAAATAGAAAAATGGAAAGATGATTGAAATAGAAGACCCAAGTTTCTCCCTCCAGTTCTGGATCTTCAGCTGTAGTGGTGATAGATGTTTTTATTTGTCTAATGTCCACCCTTTGTTATAGAAGTAATAGTAGTTGTAATCCTCTTTTTCTTTGAGGAATGACTTCTTGCCAGCTTCAGTGGATTTACAAGTTGTATCCTGCAAACCTTCCTCCCTAAAAGAATGGGGCTGAAAATAGGGCTCAGCTAAAGGGAATCACAGTTGTTGCTTGGGATTTTATATTCAAAGGCTAAGAGTTAAATTTTCTCTTTTATTTCTTTGAATTTCCTGTTAGAAAGTTGTAATGTTCCCATGGGGAACGTGAGAAAGTGAGGCCTATGTGTAAATAGAAGAAGAAATAGATGTAGAGCAACCTTTGAACCTAATTTAATTACTGGATTCAGTCATACCTGAGGAAATCTCTGTCCTTGCCATAAGAGAAGAAAACTGCTCTCTGCCTTGCCTTGAATGAGTTGAGTATTTCTGATTGTTTTTTTTTGTGGGGGGGGGGGATAGGGTCTGGCCCTATACAGTCCTGGGTGGTCCTGAACTCACTATGTACCCCAGGCTGGCCTTGAACTCACAGCAATCTTCCTACCTCAGTTTCTGAGTGGTGGGTTTATAAGTGTGTGTCATGACATTGGCTAATTTTTGTATGGTGTTGGGGAATCAAGGTACTCTAAACACTGAGTTAGGCCCCTAGCTTTGAGTTCTATTTCTGTCACCTCCAACTGAGAGAATCCGAACATAGTATTTTACTTGCAACATTATATGTTTTTTAATTTAGTTTCTCGTTGCTGGGACAGAATACCCAACATCCACAATTTTATGGAGGAAAGACTTGCTTTAGCTCACATTTTCAGAGGATTACTGTTCATTCACTGACAGGTGGCCAGGAAATGGTGGAATCATATGGCAGGACTGGGTCTGGTCTGTGGCTGGAAGCAGAGTCCAGGCTGAAGCCAGAGCCAGAGCTCCTAACGCAGGGCAGAACAGAGCCAAGTCAGGAAGAGCAGAACCAGTATACACCCTGCCCCCCAGGACAAGCCCCAAGCACCTGCCCCTTCCAGCCAGGCCCCACTTCCCACCAGTACACAGTATCCATAGGTACAGGAGGCTTTTGAGGGGGTACTTCAGATCCAAACCACAAAATTTGTTAATTGTTTTTACCATTTGGGCCTTAGTTTCCTTATTAAATGAGTGGAACAGATAACAATCCTTTGAACTCAGTATCCATTTTTCAGACTCCTATAAAAGCTGCAGATTTTGAGCCAAAATGTGTTCACCTGAATCTGTGGCCTTTATTTTATTTTAATATTTGGTGTATGGGGTCAAACCCAAACTTTGCACATGCCAATTACATGTTCTACCGGCAAGCCACAACCCCAGCTGTAGCCTTTATTTATTTATTTATTTATTTATTTATTTTTTTAGGAAAAAATAATCTTGAAAGGGAAATTCTTACAACACTAGGCTGAAATCTACTCTATATTCTTCATGTCAACTTTTCCCCCAGTTCTGATTACTGAACTGGGACTTCATCCTGAGCTACCTCTCCAGCCCATTTAAAAAAATTTTTGATATATGGTCTCACTAAGTTGTCTAGGGTGGGCTCAAACTTACAGTCCTTCTCCCTGACTTCCCCAAAGTGTCAGGATTATAGGTGTGCACCACCACATCTGGTTTCACGTTAATCTATAAACTAGAGCATAACAGCAATTACAATGTGGTCATTCAAAACTTGTAAGATTACTTTGTAGGTCATTACATGACAAGTATGATATTTGAAAGTAGTGAGCAGAGGAAACATGGCAAAATGTTACAAGAACTGGCTAGATATTTGGAAGAAAACCAAAATTAAATCTCTATTTCATTTCTTATTCCAAAATAAAATCCAGACAGACTCTAAGATTTAAAGGAAAAACAAGAAAAATAATAATGAAATTACTGGAAGGAAATGTGGGTGATTTTCCTTTGTAAATCTCAGGTGAAAAAAAGACGGCAATAAGTAAACTCAAATGTAGTAGAAGCCAGGGCATTAGATTACAGATTCTAGAAGCAACTGCTTGGGGTCAAGTCCTGGTTCCACAAACATGTTAGTATTATGTTCATGATAAAATCACTTTAGCTGAGCCTCAGTTTCCTCATCTGCAAAACTATAATACCTCATGGGTTTGACTTAGGAAAAGAAATATATACACGGGAATATTCTGGAAGAATATAAATCAAAAGAATATAAAAATATAAATATTGGTTACTTTAAGGTAAAATTGAGAGTGACTTGTTCTTTAAAAAATTGTGTTTTCTAAATTGCACTGAAATGTTATTTTCCTGAGTGTCAGCTTAGTGTGGCAACCACAGCTTTATATTCTGGAGCCTAATTCTTAGGGTCTGACACTAATATGTTACTTACAACCTTCGTGAGTGTAGGCTGTCACTGTCTTTATTTCATAATCCTCATCTGTGAAATGGAGATCAGACAATTTCCATCATAGAACCAGGTGAGTTAGTATAGGCAAAGTTAGGAGAAAAGTGCGTGACAGATAGTTATACGAGTGTTTTCAAGTATTATTAATATTTTTCTTTTTTACATTCTTTCCCTTAAAATTCCTATTCTTTGGATGCCTTTAACATAGCACTGAACAAATTCAGTTATAATAGTATGTGAGTAGCTCATGGTGGTTTAATGTGCAGGTGGTGGCAGGCCATGGTGAGTGAAGGCAGCCCTTCAGCTAAGAATGGTTAAATTGTGTGTGTGTGTGTGTGTGTGTGTGTGTGTGTGTGTGTGTGTGGTACTGGAGATCCAACCCAGGGCCTTGCACTCCCTAGTCCATTTTTTTTATTGGTGATTTTGACAGAGCCTCTTGCTGTCAGTAAATTGTCCAGGCTGGCTTGAAGTTACAGTCCTCCCCAGAGCTTCCCAGAGTGCTGGGATCACAGGGCTGCACCACTGTGTCCAGCAGTTTTTACATTTTAAAGGGTCAAAAGACAACCCCCCAGCCAAACCAAACCAAAACAAAACAAAGAGAATATGCAAGTTAAGTCTGAAAAGCCTAAAATATTTACTATGTGGCCCTTTAGAGAAAAACTTTGCCCAGCATGGACTTAATACATTTTCCTTCCAAATAACATTTGCAATTTAAAATCACCATGGGATGCGCTGGCTTCGGCAGCACATATACTAAAATCACAATGGGAGCTGGGTTCATAGCTCAGTGGTTAAAGTGCTCACTTAGCAAGTGCAAGGCCCTGGGTTAAATCCCCCAACACTATAAAGAGATAAATCAGGCGGCGTGGCACACACCTGTGATCCCAACACTCAGCAGGCTGAGGAAGGTGTCCCTTGTGAGTCTGAGGCCAGCCTGGGCTATGGGCTAGTAAGTTCAGGCCTAGCCTGGACTACAGAATGAGACTCTGTTTCAAATATATATATATATATCTCCAGGAATAAATCTTTAAAGGTGGAATTTTCAAACTGACAGTAAATAGGAAGGGAGATAATTTTGGACAAGAAAGACTATTTTTACCTACGAGTGTTCGCTTCCCAGCTTTGTAATAAGACAGGTTTTTTTTTTTTTTACCAATAACTAACAATCATTTCATGATAACTGCTTAGCAGCATGGAACTGTAGGATCGAACAGTTCTAAAATAGTTAATCTCATGAGGCTGAATGTGAGCTCAAATGATAATCGTGTTTCTATTGGCCAAATCTCTGTTCGGCTGATGTTGGCAATTCACCTTCTGTGAGAGTCTGGGATTGTATCAGGTCAGCCAGGCTAATCATTTCATTATCCTTTGCCGCTGATCCTTGTGGTAAAGATTGAGAGAAGGAAGGCTGATAGAGGAAGTCTTTCTACATTCCGGTTAGGCCCATTTTAGAAAAAGAAAGTTGCTAGAAATAAAAATAGTTAGAAATGTAAAGTTGTTAAAAAGCAATTATTTAGAAAGGGGACAACACTGAGCTAGTTTTTTGTTTGCAAGCAAGAGTGTTGACTCCATCAAAGTCTCTGGGTAACTTGACTGCTTTAATCAGCCTTGAGATATTTGTGGGGTTTTTCATTTGTTTTCATATGAGCAAAATGGCCGTAGGCAAGAAATCAGAGCAGGTACAGTCCTAGGTAGAAAGAGATGTTGTTCCTCTGAGGGCCTTCAAGAGAGACTGTAGGAAGTAGGCAGGTTTGAGGAATTGACGATGGTGGGTTATTTAATTACTGAATCCAGGAAACCATGGATGATGTCATACTAGCTCGGGGTAGAGGTGAGAGGAGTAAACAGCTACTTCCTGTTCTCAAACTTATAGTTAATAGGGTGGATGGTACTGGGGATTGAATCTAGGACCTTTGCGCTAATTTATATTCCAGCCCCTTCCTTCCTTTCCTTTTTTCCTATCATTCCCTCCCTCCCTCCCTCCAACACTCTCTTTTCTTCCTTCCCTTTCTCTATTTCTCTTCCTTCCCATCCCTCTCTCTCTCTCTCTCTCTCTTTCTCTCAAGACAGGGTCTTGTTAAATTGTTGAATATCCCAGGCTGGGTTCCAACTTCAGTAAGGTTTCTGAGGTTTCTACCTCAGTCTTCCAGAGTGCTGATTATACACTTGTACTGGCTCACTTTCATTTTGACCTTAATTGTGTCTGCAGAGGTTCAAGCACAAGTCATAAACTGAGGGTCTGTGAACTTCCAAAGTAAAGCACATCAGGCAGAAACATTACTTGCAGAACAAGAGTCTTTAATTACAAAAGGGTAGAAGCAGTTCTGAATACAGCAAAGATTCTGTATTTGAACTTAGACTTGACTTTCAGACCAGCTCTTGAGTGTCTCAGTTCAGTTTGGAGAGTGAAGGTGCCAGAGTTTATGCTTTTCTTCTACAACAGTTAAAAAAAAAGTGGGAGAGAGATTGCTTTCATAACACCTGTTAACTTGTCTTTCCTAAAGTAATATCTCCACTGTTGCAGAAAAGAGATTTTACAAATTACAAATGATTTGATATAAAATTAGAGGCGATATAGCCATCATGTAATAAGGAGCCAAGGGCTCTGTTTTGTTTCCTATTATAACCACAAGTATGGAAAAAAGGGCCTAGAATGTACAGGTGCTCAAAAATTCACTGAATGAAAACAATACAAGCAAAGTATATAAAGGCACCATAAATAATAAGGCAGTAGTTATTTCTCTTACTAGAAGTACTGACATTTCAAAAATCATTGCAGAAATTCTTGCTCCCCCTCTGACTGAAGCACTAGGCAAATATTCTCTTGCTGGTTCCTATTGTAAGAGTATTAATGTCATCTATAACATATGGATACTGGGGCTCTATAATCTCAAAGAACTTTTTAAACCCTGAAACTTAACACTTCCTAAAAAAAGATTTGTTTATTATTTATTTTTATTGTAAATTTGGTTCCTTCTACACAGAAATAGAAATGTATATAAAGAAGCCATTTCTGATTTTTCAGGAGTACGTTTTACCTGCAGGAACTGCAGTAAGTACTTGCACTTGCTAGAAAAACTGATTGTCAATAATTTAAATTCCTAAAGATAAATCTTTAAGCTTACAAATCGACAAACAGAAAGCTAAATCAAAACAAAGCGGCAACAAATCATTATACGTAATCTAAACGCAAAGATGCGAGGATAAAACCGACTTGATTTATTGGACCGTACAATCTGATCCTTTGAGGGCGAAGCCCAAAAAAGCCCAGACTCCTACCCCGGCCCTCAAAACCCGCGCCCGTCCTTTCTTGTCCCAGCGCTCTCAGCGGTCTCTTTCGCCCCCTGCTGGGCTCCTCTCCGACAACCATTGGCCCAGGCTCGGCTCCCGGGGGGCGCAGAGCCGATGACGTCACCTACAGGCGCCGCGGAGGCTAGACGGTAGTTGTCTCAATTTCCGCTCCCGGTTCCTCGTGGGATAGCGGAGGCGGAAGTGAAATCGTCTTGTCTACCACGAGATACCGTGTGTAGGTACAGTGATAGTTCAGGGTGAGGTTGGGGGCTTGCTGCCGCTATACTCCTTTTGTTTGTTTGTTTGTTTCTTTCTTTTTTTAAAAGACGGGTCTGGCTGTTTGCTATACAGCGCAGCCTCTTTGGGGAAGAAGAGGGATGGAAAGAGCCTAGCATGAAGAATTACTGTGGTCTTAAGAATCCTTTATTCGTACTCTACGGCTCAAGATAGCTGAGACAAGTTTGAAAGCTCAGATTTTGTAATTTTTTTTTTTTTTGCGGGGGTTGGGGGGAAGGGCAATGCCTACAGCCTAAGTTATTGTGGAGGGATAAAACAGTGTATGAGGCACATAGCGTTAATATTCGTGATACCGCTCCTTTCCCTTCTCCGCAGGCGTTTACTTTTCATTTTCTTTAAAGTTTCAGTTTATTGGCAAAAGGTATTGCATGTTATGAAAACATTGTGCCATGTTAGCTTTAATCGGTCCTTTATTCTCTTACGAACTCCTGATAATATTTTGCCTTGTATGAGGGCGAAGAGGAGAACATAAATACTCCTTAGAATTGTCATGTTACAAGTACAGAGATTCTCTGTTAAGTTGGAACATTAATCCTTAATGGTATTAGCAAATAATCTTATGAGTATGCTTTTGGAACTTTTATTTCCTTTAGATAATTTTCAAGAATTGGAAATGCTGGATTAAATGATACGAACATTTCAAATTGTGATGGTGCTAAATTCTCTTCAAATAATATTTGAGTGATTCCTTATATATTCACCAGCAGTCCATATTGTTATCTTTTGACTTTTAGTTTAGGTGAGACCAACTTTTTTTGAGAAGAGGTCAGTATTTTTAGTATTATAGTCAAGGTCAACTTTTAGTTGCCAGTTCTGTGTTCATTTTATTTATTTTTGTACCTAAATATTACTTAGGTTTAGATTCTTGAGTTAGAAATGATTATAAAACAAATAATGCCTTTCAACAGTACGTAATTAGTGAAAACATTTGAGAGAATGTTTTATTTGTACGGGACTTGTACTATGGCATCAGGAAGGTGGGCCTTTTGGAAGGAAAGGACATTTTAAGCCAAGTCTAGGGGATAGAGTGGATGAGAGTATACAGGATTAGAAGTTTGAGAGGTGGTATTGCTAGGGAGTGAGGATGATGGAAGAGAGCTGGACAAGTAGAACTAAGTGGTGAAGACTGAATGTTTTTCTAAAGATACTGCTTTATGGGTGAGAGCCTCAGGAGTAGGTCTTTAATTAGAGAAGTAATCACTTTTTTAAAATATCAGAATGGTGGCAGTTTTGAGTGACTTGGGTTAAAGAAGGTAGGCAGCTGATAGAGGCTGGGGAAGAAAATATGAAGACTTATAAGAAGATGAGATTAGCATACAGTGGAGAGATTGGAGTTTAGAGATGTTGAAGAAGTAGAATCTGTGTGATTTGATGCCTGGTGTATATGAAGAAGAAGAAAGCAAAGCTCCTGAGTAACTCATAGGATAAGGATATTAATTGGAGGAAGGCTGGGTAGGGGACTGGGAAAGGTGCCCAGGCTTTTGGCACGCTAATGTATGTGGAAGGTATTTGAATGGAGAATAAGGACATAAAATCTACTTGTGACAGATTTAGGGGGAAACCTTAATAGATGTATTACTTTTTTGTTAAGAATCTTGGCATATATTTTCACTTATTTTTAGTTTGCTATTAGAGTATCTGTTGACAGCTCTGTTGACAGCTCTTGTTTATCATAGTGTTAATAATATCAAGAGAGTATATGGTTTAGAGTAGTGCACACTTACCAATAAAAAAGTTCATAAATATATATCCAATATGTGTATTTTTAGTGATTGATATTATATGACTTACAATAAAAGTATGTTGTATACATTTAAAATGTGTAAAAAGTGGAAGTTTGCAAAGGCTAAGGAAAGAATAGAGTTTTACTATTTTTTTCCTCCATCCTATCTGATCATCTTGCACTCTTTTTTAGAAATCATTGGTTTGATCCCCAGCTGATAGAGGTTTGTCCAGTTGTCCAGTAGAGGGCACTCTTGAACATGTGAAAGAACAGGTCGTTGTGCTGTGCAAGGTAAGCAGTTATAGGAGGCTCTTAATTTTAGCTATCTAATTGAAGCATTTTTAAAAGAGTTTGTAGTTATAGTTTGTGGTACTGTGGAGAACAAGAATCTCACTAGAGTATAGATTAATCTGAAAAGTGCTTTTTTGTTTCATGTTTGTTTTGTTAATGCCTTTCTTATGAGTTAAATATTATTTGATTCTATAGTTTTAGAATCTTTTCCCAATTCTTTGATAATCTGTGGACTCTGTCAGTCACAGGAATGTTCACAGAATGTAGGCACAATCCAGGTTTTTGTTCAAATTGAAGTAATCAAAAGAACAAACACAGCAAAGTTTTCTTTGAAATTGATCTTAACAGCAATTCAGCCCCAAACACGTTAATAGTAGATTGGAGCCATCTCTCTGTTTTCTATTTTATACCTAAGTAAGAGGGAGGGGAAGGGACATACCTCCTTTAAGTAAGAGCCCATTGGAAATAATTAGAAATTGAGAACTGTTTGTCATAACTGTATATTTTTTTAAAAAAGAAAATACAGTTTTTAGAAAAATTCATGTTATGTGATTCAGAACATAAGTGGCTTAGGAACAAATAAATCATCTGATATGCTGAATAATAGAAGAATATAGCAACATTTTCTGTTTCTGAAATTTCAGATGCAAGTTAGATAGTCTGCCATGTTGGTTTTCAAGATCAAATTAAAATTTTGAAAACCAGGAGGCTACAGGCAAAGAAGTCTAGTACCTATGGACTGGGCAAAGTTAAAGAGGGAGTTTGGAAGACAAATCAGATATGAAGGTATCACATATTAAGAACAAGTCAAAAGTTTGGAAACTGGGAGGAGAAAGCAGAAGTGCAGAGGACCTACTGATTTTGGCTGGCCAGTGCAGGCAGCATCAAGTAACAAGAACATGGTAGTGGCAGTAATAACTCTCTGGCACTGATGACGTCATCCCACTCTTCTTCATGTTAAAATGGAAACAGCCCTGTTTGCAGGTAACCAACAGAAGCAAAGAGTTAGGGAATGATACAGTGGCTGATTTGTTACCATAGCACCAGGAGAATGGGAAGAATAGTGATTTTCTTAGAGAAAGAACTAGGTTGCTTATAGGATCATAATATGGTCATTTATTAAATATAAGCATTTGTATAATAATATTATATCTGTTGTTTTATACAGCATTCTAAAAGTATTGAGCTACCTGACCTAACATTATGGCAGTGAGAAACCTGTGGCATATGAGAAGTAACTTTCTTTTTGGTTCAAGATACTCAACAGAAATTCTCTTCAAATCAGTTTCCGTTAGGCTTTTTTGTTTGAAACACACTGCAGACAGTGAGCCTTTGCGGAATGAGGACCTACTGAACAACTTGCTTACTATGGGAGTTGATATTGACATGGCAAAGAAAAGACAGCCTGGAGTTTTCAATAGGGTGGTTACTAATGAGCAAGACCTGCAGACGTTTCTCCTTTCCAAAGGAGCTAGCAAAGAAGTGATTGCTAGCATCATATCAAGATACCCACGTGCCATAACGCGTACTACTGAAAGTCTTTCGGAACGGTGGGACCTGTGGAGAAAGATTATGACATCAGATTTTGAAATTGTGAAAATTTTGGAACGTTCTCCTGAGTCCTTTTTTCGGTCCAGTAACAATAAAAACTTAGAGAATAATATAAAGTTCCTGTATTCCATTGGATTGACTCCTAAATGCCTTTGTCGATTGTTGACGAGTGCCCCTCGCACTTTCTCCAATAGTCTTGATTTGAATAAACAGATGGTTGAATTCTTGCATGAAGTCTGTTTATCTTTGGGTTATAAAAATCCTACAGATTTTGTCAGGAGAATAGTTTTCAAAAATCCTTTCATCTTAATTCAGAGCACCAATCGGGTCAAGACTAACATAGAATTTTTACAGTCAAGTTTCACCTTGAGCAACGGAGAACTGCTGGTTCTGATATGTGGTCCAGGAGCTAGAATTTTAGACCTCTCCAGTGACTATGTCAAAAGAAACTATGCAAATATTAGAGAGAAGCTGCTGTCCTTTGGTTGTACTGAAGATGAAGTACACAAGTTTGTCTTAAGCTATCCAGATGTGATCTTCCTGGCAGAGAAAAAGTTTAATGATAAAGTAGACTGCCTCATAGAAGAAAATGTTAGTATTTCACAAATAATTGAAAATCCACGGGTTCTTGATACAAGCATAAGTACTTTAAAAAATCGAATGAAAGAATTGGTACATGCTGGCTATAATTTGAGTACATCAAATATTGCTCTTCTATCTTGGAGTCAAAAAAGATACAATGCTAAACTGAAAAAAATTAATAAAATCGTTTTTGGGGCCTAAAAAAGTCATAGCTTAGTTTTTGACTTTGGAGGAGAGTTTTTGTTTTAATGTATATTTTTCTATTTGTTGATTGATTGGTTGTGGTATGGGGATTGAATTCAGGGCCTACACACTGAGTTATAATCCCAGCCCATTTTTTAAATTTATGACTTTGTGATAGGGTCTCACTAAGTAGCAGAATTGCCTTTTGTTTTATAGAGTCATAAAAACTCACGATTGGTATGCTCAAGTGTAGTTCCTCTAGCTACGACTTCTCTGGATTTTGTTAATTAACATCCTATTCTATGTAAGCTGTGGCTGCTGTGCAGTAGTAGTTCCCGAGTACTGTGGCACAGTAATATATAGAAGGATAGTATAAAATAAGCTTTCCTAGTTGCTGTCTAGACTAAAAATTGACACATTTAGGCTGGAGATAGAGCTCAGTGGTAAGTACACTTGCCTAGTATGTGCAAGGCCCTGAGTTTGATCCCCAGCATAGCGAAAATAAAAAATTGACATTAATTTTGGGTACTTTTGTTTCTTCATGATTTTGAATGGCAAGCTCTTCTGTTATTCTAACATGTTAAGTTGTGGTTCATCCTTAAAGTAGAATGCCAGTAAAAATAGAATCTGACAAAATAAAAAGAGACTTTAGTTTTCATCCCGAAGTTCCAGTTTCACCATTTGAACTATTAATGTGTCGTACCTTCCCCAACCCCCTTATGGTTTATGGATATAGCCATACTTCCTTGAAGGTAAGTGGCAACTGTGGTGGGTGTAAAAATAAGAATAGTGTTCACCTGAAGATGTTAATGTCTTAGTTCCCAGAAGCTGTGAATATGCTACATTATAGTGGACTTTGTAGATGTGTTTAAGTTAAGATGATTAAGTTAAGGCCCTTGAGGTAGGAAGATTATCCTCAGTATTTGGGTGGGTCCAAGGTAATCATAGGGCCCTTGAAAGTGGAAGAGGGAGGCAAAAGAGGAGGCCAAATGTCCTACTGTTTTGTTAGTTGCTAGTGTTTTATTACTGACTCAGTTTCATTACTGTAATTGGTCTAGTCAGATTGTTTATATCTGCTTGGTTCTATTTTGATAATATGTGCTTAGGAATTATCCATTCTAGGCTCTCCATTTGTAAGTTTTCAAAAGTTTCTAATTGCTATGATTTGGATCTGGAATGTCTCCAAAAAGCCTTCTGTATTTGGAACCACATGCTATTAGGACATAGGGCCTGAATTGAAGGGTTGATGCTTGGTCTTTGATAGGGAGTGATTGTGTCAAATTGAGATCGGCGATTGCCCAGGCCAGAGCTTTCATGTGTGTGATGTTGACTTGTGGGTCGTGGAGTGAGGAGCGCCACTCACCTGGGGTCTCCCAACTGACAGCTTGAACTGAATAAAGGGAAGACACATTGTTACACCTTCTTGCTGGGAAAGCTCTAGCCTTGCCTGCATCTGCAGATGTCCAGTCTCTGAGATCTGCTTCACTTGGTGCTTTTGAATTTGGAATGTCCTTGTTTTTCTAGGACTTTATTGTGAACTTAACTGATATTCCAAGCAAATAATCTAACGTTCATTTTTCCCCCCAATGGTGTAGTTTAACTGACATTTCTTGGTGGATTCTGATTCTGATTCTAATTTTTCTCCTTCTCCTCCTTCTCCTTCTTCTCCTTCTTCTTCTTCTTCCTCTTCCTCTTCCTCTTCCTCTTCTTCGTCTTCGTCTTCGCTGTCTGTGAGAGTGAGGTACTGAAATCCTGTGCTATAGTTGTGTTGGGTTATGTCAGTCTTTTTGTCTTGTAGTAATCCAATATGCTATTCTATATCTTTTGTGTGTGTGTGTGTCTGTGTTTGTGTGTATGTGTGTGTGTGTGTGATGAGGTTTCAGCTGGCGACCTTCACAGTGAGCTGCATTCCCAGCCCATATTTAGTTTTGATTTTCAGATAGGCTGTCACTAAATTGCTATTCTTCCCAGAATTGGCTTTAACTTGCTGTTGTCCTGCCTTCCAGCATGCTAGGATCTTTTGAATGGAGAGTTAAAACCATTAATATTGAAAGTTAAAATTGTAAGGTGATTACTGAAACCTGTCATTGAAATATTTTTTTCTAATTTTTTTCTATTTCATTTAAATACTCTTATTAGATAAATACTTCCCATTGGGGTCTTTGGTGCTGCTGGCTTTCCTGTCATTGTCTGGGGTTGTTTAGTGGTCATAGATTTTTTTAGGATATTTTTGTCATGAAAAGTCTTTACTTCTATATCAAATTTGAAGGATAATTTTGCAACATATTGCAGTCTGGGTTGACACCTGTTTTCTTTTACAGCTTGAAAAAATTTCATTTCACACTGTCCTGGCTTTTAATACTCAGAAAGCTACAGTTACTTAGTTACTTACCTTTAGGTTACTTGATGCTTTTCTCTGACAGCATTTTGGTATTCTCTTTTTTTTGTTGAATTTCTGCAATTTTGATTATGATATGTCATGGAGAGTTTCTTTTGTTTGGTTTTGATTATTTGGTATTCTGTATGCCTCTTGTACCTCAGTATTGAATTCTTTACCTAGACCTGGAAAAATTTCTACTATGATTTCAATAAGTTGTCTTCTAATTTTTCTCTTTCTATAACTGAGTTTGTTTTTTAAAAAATATTTAGCCAGTTTGTCATCCTGCTCTTAGGGTATCACTGAGTTGTACTACCTCAATCTTGCCTTCAAGACCTGTTGTCTGTCTGTACAGTGTTGAACTGGCTTCTTATGCTTTTGATTGCAATTTTCATATCCTGAATTTTTGCTTGATTTCTCTTCATAATTTCTAATTCTTCATTAAAATGGTCATTTGTATCTTGTATTGTCTTTTTAAATTCTGTCTTCTTTAAGCTTACTAAGTATTTTATTTCATTATGTGTTAAATCCTCTTTAAGCTCACTGAACATCTATTAAATTTACTTTTGTTTCCTCTAATATATTTTCAAACATTTTGAGTGTTTTTGTTTTTTGATTTCTTGTCACTTTGACTACATCAGGGCTGCTGAGATCACTTTTGGAAATGGAGACATTTTGTTGCCTTGCTTTCTCATGTTTCTGTTGCTTTTGTGCTGAGGGTTACAGATGAGTTAGGTAGAAACATTCTGTCCTTATGATGAAGTTCTTTAGTTAGACAAAGAAGTCTGTGTTGTGTATTTGGTTATGTTTTCATATTTATGTCTTATCAAACTACTGAACTTAATATCTGAGGGTCTTCTTCTGGGAGCTTGATTCCCAGCACCACTCAGTGAGGAAAACTGCAGTCATGTCAATGACCTAAAGGTACACACAGATAATCACATATAGTGAAAAGCAAGATCAGCTACTATGTCACCATTAGCAATAGGAAAGGACTCAGCAGCCTTAATAGAATCTAAGACAAAAATAGATATTGACATATTATAATAACTATTTCTATTAAATCCTACATCTAGAAAAGAGGTCTTCACTGTGAATATAGATACAAAGGCAAATCAAATGCACATATATAGACCTACTAAATGCAACACTGTACCATCACTAATAATACAAATCTGGACTATTAGAGTAAACTAAATAGCTAAAGATTATTAATGCTTAATAGTAATAGTAAAAATGGTGGGAATGAGGAAAGGGAAAAATGGGAATTTTGAAGAAGAAAGATTAAAAAAGAGAAAATGACAAAATTCCAATTAAAGACTATAAGAAAGTAGATAGAATTAGGTGCAAGTAACAGAAAACCAAGAGAAAGAACCAAAAACTAGAATAAAACAAGACCCTCCCCCCAAAAGATCCAAAACAAAAGCCAAAATGAATTAAAAATTTTTCCTTCATATTGAGATGTTTTTGTGAGTAGTTTTACTTCTACGTCCTGTGTTATTGAGCTCCACCAGAAATGGGGGAGGGATGGCAAGTCAGAACTGGGGTGTATGGTGTGTCCACACTCTGCTGTGTACATGCTGAGTTCTGCCACACCTTTCCGGCTTGGCAGAATCTGTAGATGGCATGTTGCCTGTCTGAATGCTGTCTTTACTCCAGTAGTGCTTAGTGTTTGTGCCCTTTTGTGTCCTAAGCCAATGCTGAGCCCACATAGTTGCAGCCCGCGGGCTCATGACGTGTCTCACTTGCTCCAGAGATCTGTCTGTCCCTACATCCTGGTACATGGCAAACAGGGAAGCTAACGCATATCTGAACACGCAGGTGGGTAGGGGAAGCAAACTACTAACTACTGGAAGTAGGCAGCAAGGGGGCAAAGCTCTGTGCTGGACTTAATCCCAGGACTTTCAGACCCAATTCCCCTTGGAAAACCACGCTTGAATACCCTGGTTTCTCTCCATGGTGAGGCTACCATGTCCTTCACAACCTGAGCTTGCACTGCCTAAACCTGTCAGGTGCCTGTGGCTAGCCCTCCCTTTCTCTGTGGCTGTCATTTATGGTGACTCCGACTCTGTCATTGCAGCAGGGTGACCTGAGAGATCCTGACGAGTAGCTGTTTTGAAACTTGTAAGTTCAGATAGTTTTTTTATGCACCTTCTTGGTCTGCCTGTGAGAAGATGCTAAATCACTGGAGGTGGGGGAGAGGGGGTCCTACTCAGCTGCCATCTTGCTCCACATTCCTCTGACCTTAATTTCAAGTAGTTATTTTCTAGAGGCATTTTTTTCTAGATTTGGATTTTGAATTAAATCATATAGCCTTTTGACTTATTTGTTCTCATTGATTCCTCAAAAAACAACCCAAACACCAATTTGCACCATTGATAAAACAAATGTCTGTTTTTTACCTCAAGGCCATTTATATGTTCAAAGATACGTAATTATCCCCAGTGAACTATTTGATGCAAGCAAGCATGGCATACTTTGGAAGACGTGGGCTTCTTGGAGTGGTATAGTTGGATCCCATTTCTAATTAAATATATCTTTGTGCAAATATTTTAAATTTACTGAAATTTTTTTACATGTATAAGATTAAAAACTGACCTTGCAGAGTTAGTAAGAAATTATATAGAGACTGCATGGTTTCTTGCACATGGTCACTTTTCAATGGAAGCTGTAAAGAAAAATTACCACTTTAAAAACAGCCTTATTGATACCTAGTTCACGTGTAATACAGTTCACTCATTTGAACTATACAACTAAATGCTTTTTACATATGTATAGTGTGTGCTGTCGTCATCACTATAATTTTAGAGTATATTTGTGTCCTCCAAAAGAAACCCTATACTGGTTAGTAGCTAGTTCTTATTATTATCCTCCTCTACCATATTCCTAAGCAAAAAACAATCTGTCTCTATAAATTCAATTATTGTGGTTGTTTCCTGTAATTCTACTTTTTAATAGTTCTAAAGTGTTATACTTTAGGAAACATTCTGCATTTTTATCTAGGTTTAATACTCTTATACTTTGAAACAATCTGTGTGCTTAAAGATATACAGAAGTACCTTTGCATTTATTCAGATACCAGTTCCAGATTCTCTGCTCTTGTTTAACTTCCATCTTTAAACCACTGTAATATTTGTTGTGTGTCTGTACACAAAGCCCAATATAAGGTGATATATTCTCTGCATCATTGCAGTTGATCCAATACATTATTAACTAAATAGTGAAAATTTTTCATCCTTTTAAGGGCTTGAAGAGTTATTTTTAAAAAATAAAGATCTTAAGACATATGAAGTGAGAGAATCACTTTTTGTTTACATCACTTAACATTATAAACTTGTTTTTTTGTATTGTTTAGAAGACATTGTGGACACAAATGAATGTGCTCTTGGGTTTCCTCTATCTAATATTATTTATCTAATATATTTATATTAATGTTCATTGACCTTGACGACATGAAGTATGATTGGGCAAACAATTCTAGATAACAGCATTTATACGTGAGGGAAAAAGATTGAATTGGAAACAAATATGAAATATCTGAATTATAAAGAGCCATATTTACAAAATGTATGTTAGCTGCTTTGTAGCTACAAAAAAAGCCGAACCCTCTGCTGTTATTGTTCACATTGTGCTTCATCAAGTTGAATTTTGGTTCACACTCCTACTTAACAGCTGAAGACTTGACAATTAACTTGGGAACAATATCATAAGAGGATATTGTACTGTAGGCTGGGACTACAGTTCAGTGGTAGAGCCTTTGCCCAGCATGTGTGATGCTGTAGGTGCAATTCCTAGATTCAAACAACAAAAAACAAACAGGAAAAAAAAGAGAGATAAAACAGACAGCATCATACTGCATGTCATTAGCCTTAGAGAAGATCAAAATTTAAAGTCTGGTTTCTGAAAAATCTTAGACCAAATCATCATAATTTGTATGATTATCCCTGTTTATACAACCCTGGTGATCCGAATGTTTGCTGTAATTGAGGCTGTTGAATGCCTACACGAGCTCAGTAGTAGCTTAAATAATGTATTGGTTTGTTTATAAAAGAACAGTTTTTCATCATATGATTACATAATGTTGGAAAATACAGAAAAGCAAACACACAGATATACTTCTGATCCCAACATCTTAGAAATAGCATTCCTTAACATGGTGGCAGATAACATTCTAGTCTGTTTTCTTATGTATGTGTTATGTGCAAAAATAAATACCTTTTTCTAGGTAAAACTAATAATTTGCTGAGCAAATGTTTGTCAAGTACCAACTACACGCTATTGTGTTTATTAGTGGACTCCTATGTAATTACTGTTTAAAACATCTCTTTATAAATAAATGATGAATGTTTTTCCATATCACACACCATTGAGGAGCCTCTTTAGGAATAGCAGTGGCCTCCCAGGAAGGCTTAAGGAGTCACCATGTGGTTTTGTGCTCTGAGTTTCTGGGGATAATAATTTATTGTTTCTAGTTAATATGGTAAAAGTTTCTGGAAAGGTTATCATTGACGAGTGGGGAAGCAAGACAAACACTTGGGAGATATAACTGGACACTCACCTCTAGATCATACAGTGAATTAATACTGTGATAAAAGGATGATTGGATACTTTGGCCCATTTAGAAAGAAGATGTATTAG
>PVKB01000023.1:815755-958885 GCA_004027205.1 Ctenodactylus gundi
AAAAAAAAAAAAAAAAAAAAAACTAAAAGTGAAAATATGTGAGGTAATAATTATGATAATTCACTTGATTTAGCCATTCTAAATATACAATTTTGTTAATTAAATTTTTTAAATTAGGGTCAACTGATACCAGAAACTTGAACTTTGGATCATCTTTGGGAAAATTATTATAGCCTCAGATATACAATCCAGAAGTATTCTAATACATCTTCTTTCTAAATGGGCCAAAGTATCCAATCATCCTTTTATCACAGTATTAATTCACTGTATGATCTAGAGGTGATTGTCCAGTTATATCTCCCAAGTGTTTGTCTTGCTTCCCCACTCGTCAATGATAACCTTTCCAGAAACTTTTACCATATTAACTAGAAACAATAAATTATTATCCCCAGAAACTCAGAGCACAAAACCACATGGTGACTCCTTAAGCCTTCCTGGGAGGCCACTGCTATTCCGAAAGAGGCTCCTCAATGGTGTGTGATATGGAAAAACATTCATCATTTATTTATAAAGAGATGTTTTAAACAGTAATTACATAGGAGTCCACTAATAAACACAATAGCGTGTAGTTGGTACTTGACAAACATTTGCTCAGCAAATTATTAGTTTTACCTAGAAAAAGGTATTTATTTTTGCACATAACACATACATAAGAAAACAGACTAGAATGTTATCTGCCACCATGTTAAGGAATGCTATTTCTAAGATGTTGGGATCAGAAGTATATCTGTGTGTTTGCTTTTCTGTATTTTCCAACATTATGTAATCATATGATGAAAAACTGTTCTTTTATAAACAAACCAATACATTATTTAAGCTACTACTGAGCTCGTGTAGGCATTCAACAGCCTCAATTACAGCAAACATTCGGATCACCAGGGTTGTATAAACAGGGATAATCATACAAATTATGATGATTTGGTCTAAGATTTTTCAGAAACCAGACTTTAAATTTTGATCTTCTCTAAGGCTAATGACATGCAGTATGATGCTGTCTGTTTTATCTCTCTTTTTTTTCCTGTTTGTTTTTTGTTGTTTGAATCTAGGAATTGCACCTACAGCATCACACATGCTGGGCAAAGGCTCTACCACTGAACTGTAGTCCCAGCCTACAGTACAATATCCTCTTATGATATTGTTCCCAAGTTAATTGTCAAGTCTTCAGCTGTTAAGTAGGAGTGTGAACCAAAATTCAACTTGATGAAGCACAATGTGAACAATAACAGCAGAGGGTTCGGCTTTTTTTGTAGCTACAAAGCAGCTAACATACATTTTGTAAATATGGCTCTTTATAATTCAGATATTTCATATTTGTTTCCAATTCAATCTTTTTCCCTCACGTATAAATGCTGTTATCTAGAATTGTTTGCCCAATCATACTTCATGTCGTCAAGGTCAATGAACATTAATATAAATATATTAGATAAATAATATTAGATAGAGGAAACCCAAGAGCACATTCATTTGTGTCCACAATGTCTTCTAAACAATACAAAAAAACAAGTTTATAATGTTAAGTGATGTAAACAAAAAGTGATTCTCTCACTTCATATGTCTTAAGATCTTTATTTTTTAAAAATAACTCTTCAAGCCCTTAAAAGGATGAAAAATTTTCACTATTTAGTTAATAATGTATTGGATCAACTGCAATGATGCAGAGAATATATCACCTTATATTGGGCTTTGTGTACAGACACACAACAAATATTACAGTGGTTTAAAGATGGAAGTTAAACAAGAGCAGAGAATCTGGAACTGGTATCTGAATAAATGCAAAGGTACTTCTGTATATCTTTAAGCACACAGATTGTTTCAAAGTATAAGAGTATTAAACCTAGATAAAAATGCAGAATGTTTCCTAAAGTATAACACTTTAGAACTATTAAAAAGTAGAATTACAGGAAACAACCACAATAATTGAATTTATAGAGACAGATTGTTTTTTGCTTAGGAATATGGTAGAGGAGGATAATAATAAGAACTAGCTACTAACCAGTATAGGGTTTCTTTTGGAGGACACAAATATACTCTAAAATTATAGTGATGACGACAGCACACACTATACATATGTAAAAAGCATTTAGTTGTATAGTTCAAATGAGTGAACTGTATTACACGTGAACTAGGTATCAATAAGGCTGTTTTTAAAGTGGTAATTTTTCTTTACAGCTTCCATTGAAAAGTGACCATGTGCAAGAAACCATGCAGTCTCTATATAATTTCTTACTAACTCTGCAAGGTCAGTTTTTAATCTTATACATGTAAAAAAATTTCAGTAAATTTAAAATATTTGCACAAAGATATATTTAATTAGAAATGGGATCCAACTATACCACTCCAAGAAGCCCACGTCTTCCAAAATATGCCATGCTTGCTTGCATCAAATAGTTCACTGGGGATAATTACGTATCTTTGAACATATAAATGGCCTTGAGGTAAAAAACAGACATTTGTTTTATCAATGGTGCAAATTGGTGTTTGGGTTGTTTTTTGAGGAATCAATGAGAACAAATAAGTCAAAAGGCTATATGATTTAATTCAAAATCCAAATCTAGAAAAAAATGCCTCTAGAAAATAACTACATGAAATTAAGGTCAGAGGAATGTGGAGCAAGATGGCAGCTGAGTAGGACCCCCTCTCCCCCACCTCCAGTGATTTAGCATCTTCTCACAGGCAGACCAAGAAGGTGCATAAAAAAACTATCTGAACTTACAAGTTTCAAAACAGCTACTCGTCAGGATCTCTCAGGTCACCCTGCTGCAATGACAGAGTCGGAGTCACCATAAATGACAGCCACAGAGAAAGGGAGGGCTAGCCACAGGCACCTGACAGGTTTAGGCAGTGCAAGCTCAGGTTGTGAAGGACATGGTAGCCTCACCATGGAGAGAAACCAGGGTATTCAAGCGTGGTTTTCCAAGGGGAATTGGGTCTGAAAGTCCTGGGATTAAGTCCAGCACAGAGCTTTGCCCCCTTGCTGCCTACTTCCAGTAGTTAGTAGTTTGCTTCCCCTACCCACCTGCGTGTTCAGATATGCGTTAGCTTCCCTGTTTGCCATGTACCAGGATGTAGGGACAGACAGATCTCTGGAGCAAGTGAGACACGTCATGAGCCCGCGGGCTGCAACTATGTGGGCTCAGCATTGGCTTAGGACACAAAAGGGCACAAACACTAAGCACTACTGGAGTAAAGACAGCATTCAGACAGGCAACATGCCATCTACAGATTCTGCCAAGCCGGAAAGGTGTGGCAGAACTCAGCATGTACACAGCAGAGTGTGGACACACCATACACCCCAGTTCTGACTTGCCATCCCTCCCCCATTTCTGGTGGAGCTCAATAACACAGGACGTAGAAGTAAAACTACTCACAAAAACATCTCAATATGAAGGAAAAATTTTTAATTCATTTTGGCTTTTGTTTTGGATCTTTTGGGGGGAGGGTCTTGTTTTATTCTAGTTTTTGGTTCTTTCTCTTGGTTTTCTGTTACTTGCACCTAATTCTATCTACTTTCTTATAGTCTTTAATTGGAATTTTGTCATTTTCTCTTTTTTAATCTTTCTTCTTCAAAATTCCCATTTTTCCCTTTCCTCATTCCCACCATTTTTACTATTACTATTAAGCATTAATAATCTTTAGCTATTTAGTTTACTCTAATAGTCCAGATTTGTATTATTAGTGATGGTACAGTGTTGCGTTTAGTAGGTCTATATATGTGCATTTGATTTGCCTTTGTATCTATATTCACAGTGAAGACCTCTTTTCTAGATGTAGGATTTAATAGAAATAGTTATTATAATATGTCAATATCTATTTTTGTCTTAGATTCTATTAAGGCTGCTGAGTCCTTTCCTATTGCTAATGGTGACATAGTAGCTGATCTTGCTTTTCACTATATGTGATTATCTGTGTGTACCTTTAGGTCATTGACATGACTGCAGTTTTCCTCACTGAGTGGTGCTGGGAATCAAGCTCCCAGAAGAAGACCCTCAGATATTAAGTTCAGTAGTTTGATAAGACATAAATATGAAAACATAACCAAATACACAACACAGACTTCTTTGTCTAACTAAAGAACTTCATCATAAGGACAGAATGTTTCTACCTAACTCATCTGTAACCCTCAGCACAAAAGCAACAGAAACATGAGAAAGCAAGGCAACAAAATGTCTCCATTTCCAAAAGTGATCTCAGCAGCCCTGATGTAGTCAAAGTGACAAGAAATCAAAAAACAAAAACACTCAAAATGTTTGAAAATATATTAGAGGAAACAAAAGTAAATTTAATAGATGTTCAGTGAGCTTAAAGAGGATTTAACACATAATGAAATAAAATACTTAGTAAGCTTAAAGAAGACAGAATTTAAAAAGACAATACAAGATACAAATGACCATTTTAATGAAGAATTAGAAATTATGAAGAGAAATCAAGCAAAAATTCAGGATATGAAAATTGCAATCAAAAGCATAAGAAGCCAGTTCAACACTGTACAGACAGACAACAGGTCTTGAAGGCAAGATTGAGGTAGTACAACTCAGTGATACCCTAAGAGCAGGATGACAAACTGGCTAAATATTTTTTAAAAAACAAACTCAGTTATAGAAAGAGAAAAATTAGAAGACAACTTATTGAAATCATAGTAGAAATTTTTCCAGGTCTAGGTAAAGAATTCAATACTGAGGTACAAGAGGCATACAGAATACCAAATAATCAAAACCAAACAAAAGAAACTCTCCATGACATATCATAATCAAAATTGCAGAAATTCAACAAAAAAAAGAGAATACCAAAATGCTGTCAGAGAAAAGCATCAAGTAACCTAAAGGTAAGTAACTAAGTAACTGTAGCTTTCTGAGTATTAAAAGCCAGGACAGTGTGAAATGAAATTTTTTCAAGCTGTAAAAGAAAACAGGTGTCAACCCAGACTGCAATATGTTGCAAAATTATCCTTCAAATTTGATATAGAAGTAAAGACTTTTCATGACAAAAATATCCTAAAAAAATCTATGACCACTAAACAACCCCAGACAATGACAGGAAAGCCAGCAGCACCAAAGACCCCAATGGGAAGTATTTATCTAATAAGAGTATTTAAATGAAATAGAAAAAAATTAGAAAAAAATATTTCAATGACAGGTTTCAGTAATCACCTTACAATTTTAACTTTCAATATTAATGGTTTTAACTCTCCATTCAAAAGATCCTAGCATGCTGGAAGGCAGGACAACAGCAAGTTAAAGCCAATTCTGGGAAGAATAGCAATTTAGTGACAGCCTATCTGAAAATCAAAACTAAATATGGGCTGGGAATGCAGCTCACTGTGAAGGTCGCCAGCTGAAACCTCATCACACACACACACACATACACACAAACACAGACACACACACACACAAAAGATATAGAATAGCATATTGGATTACTACAAGACAAAAAGACTGACATAACCCAACACAACTATAGCACAGGATTTCAGTACCTCACTCTCACAGACAGCGAAGACGAAGACGAAGAAGAGGAAGAGGAAGAGGAAGAGGAAGAAGAAGAAGAAGGAGAAGAAGGAGAAGGAGGAGAAGGAGAAAAATTAGAATCAGAATCAGAATCCACCAAGAAATGTCAGTTAAACTACACCATTGGGGGGAAAAATGAACGTTAGATTATTTGCTTGGAATATCAGTTAAGTTCACAATAAAGTCCTAGAAAAACAAGGACATTCCAAATTCAAAAGCACCAAGTGAAGCAGATCTCAGAGACTGGACATCTGCAGATGCAGGCAAGGCTAGAGCTTTCCCAGCAAGAAGGTGTAACAATGTGTCTTCCCTTTATTCAGTTCAAGCTGTCAGTTGGGAGACCCCAGGTGAGTGGCGCTCCTCACTCCACGACCCACAAGTCAACATCACACACATGAAAGCTCTGGCCTGGGCAATCGCCGATCTCAATTTGACACAATCACTCCCTATCAAAGACCAAGCATCAACCCTTCAATTCAGGCCCTATGTCCTAATAGCATGTGGTTCCAAATACAGAAGGCTTTTTGGAGACATTCCAGATCCAAATCATAGCAATTAGAAACTTTTGAAAACTTACAAATGGAGAGCCTAGAATGGATAATTCCTAAGCACATATTATCAAAATAGAACCAAGCAGATATAAACAATCTGACTAGACCAATTACAGTAATGAAACTGAGTCAGTAATAAAACACTAGCAACTAACAAAACAGTAGGACTAGACCAATTACAGTAATGAAACTGAGTCAGTAATAAAACACTAGCAACTAACAAAACAGTAGGACATTTGGCCTCCTCTTTTGCCTCCCTCTTCCACTTTCAAGGGCCCTATGATTACCTTGGACCCACCCAAATACTGAGGATAATCTTCCTACCTCAAGGGCCTTAACTTAATCATCTTAACTTAAACACATCTACAAAGTCCACTATAATGTAGCATATTCACAGCTTCTGGGAACTAAGACATTAACATCTTCAGGTGAACACTATTCTTATTTTTACACCCACCATAGTTGCCACTTACCTTCAAGGAAGTATGGCTATATCCATAAACCATAAGGGGGTTGGGGAAGGTACGACACATTAATAGTTCAAATGGTGAAACTGGAACTTCGGGATGAAAACTAAAGTCTCTTTTTATTTTGTCAGATTCTATTTTTACTGGCATTCTACTTTAAGGAGGAACCACAACTTAACATGTTAGAATAACAGAAGAGCTTGCCATTCAAAATCATGAAGAAACAAAAGTACCCAAAATTAATGTCAATTTTTTATTTTCGCTATGCTGGGGATCAAACTCAGGGCCTTGCACATACTAGGCAAGTGTACTTACCACTGAGCTCTATCTCCAGCCTAAATGTGTCAATTTTTAGTCTAGACAGCAACTAGGAAAGCTTATTTTATACTATCCTTCTATATATTACTGTGCCACAGTACTCAGGAACTACTACTGCACAGCAGCCACAGCTTACATAGAATAGGATGTTAATTAACAAAATCCAGAGAAGTCGTAGCTAGAGGAACTACACTTGAGCATACCAATCGTGAGTTTTTATGACTCTATAAAACAAAAGGCAATTCTGCTACTTAGTGAGACCCTATCACAAAGTCATAAATTTAAAAAATGGGCTGGGATTATAACTCAGTGTGTAGGCCCTGAATTCAATCCCCATACCACAATCAATCAATCAACAAATAGAAAAATATACATTAAAACAAAAACTCTCCTCCAAAGTCAGAAACTAAGCTATGACTTTTTTAGGCCCCAAAAACGATTTTATTAATTTTTTTCAGTTTAGCATTGTATCTTTTTTGACTCCAAGATAGAAGAGCAATATTTGATGTACTCAAATTATAGCCAGCATGTACCAATTCTTTCATTCGATTTTTTAAAGTACTTATGCTTGTATCAAGAACCCGTGGATTTTCAATTATTTGTGAAATACTAACATTTTCTTCTATGAGGCAGTCTACTTTATCATTAAACTTTTTCTCTGCCAGGAAGATCACATCTGGATAGCTTAAGACAAACTTGTGTACTTCATCTTCAGTACAACCAAAGGACAGCAGCTTCTCTCTAATATTTGCATAGTTTCTTTTGACATAGTCACTGGAGAGGTCTAAAATTCTAGCTCCTGGACCACATATCAGAACCAGCAGTTCTCCGTTGCTCAAGGTGAAACTTGACTGTAAAAATTCTATGTTAGTCTTGACCCGATTGGTGCTCTGAATTAAGATGAAAGGATTTTTGAAAACTATTCTCCTGACAAAATCTGTAGGATTTTTATAACCCAAAGATAAACAGACTTCATGCAAGAATTCAACCATCTGTTTATTCAAATCAAGACTATTGGAGAAAGTGCGAGGGGCACTCGTCAACAATCGACAAAGGCATTTAGGAGTCAATCCAATGGAATACAGGAACTTTATATTATTCTCTAAGTTTTTATTGTTACTGGACCGAAAAAAGGACTCAGGAGAACGTTCCAAAATTTTCACAATTTCAAAATCTGATGTCATAATCTTTCTCCACAGGTCCCACCGTTCCGAAAGACTTTCAGTAGTACGCGTTATGGCACGTGGGTATCTTGATATGATGCTAGCAATCACTTCTTTGCTAGCTCCTTTGGAAAGGAGAAACGTCTGCAGGTCTTGCTCATTAGTAACCACCCTATTGAAAACTCCAGGCTGTCTTTTCTTTGCCATGTCAATATCAACTCCCATAGTAAGCAAGTTGTTCAGTAGGTCCTCATTCCGCAAAGGCTCACTGTCTGCAGTGTGTTTCAAACAAAAAAGCCTAACGGAAACTGATTTGAAGAGAATTTCTGTTGAGTATCTTGAACCAAAAAGAAAGTTACTTCTCATATGCCACAGGTTTCTCACTGCCATAATGTTAGGTCAGGTAGCTCAATACTTTTAGAATGCTGTATAAAACAACAGATATAATATTATTATACAAATGCTTATATTTAATAAATGACCATATTATGATCCTATAAGCAACCTAGTTCTTTCTCTAAGAAAATCACTATTCTTCCCATTCTCCTGGTGCTATGGTAACAAATCAGCCACTGTATCATTCCCTAACTCTTTGCTTCTGTTGGTTACCTGCAAACAGGGCTGTTTCCATTTTAACATGAAGAAGAGTGGGATGACGTCATCAGTGCCAGAGAGTTATTACTGCCACTACCATGTTCTTGTTACTTGATGCTGCCTGCACTGGCCAGCCAAAATCAGTAGGTCCTCTGCACTTCTGCTTTCTCCTCCCAGTTTCCAAACTTTTGACTTGTTCTTAATATGTGATACCTTCATATCTGATTTGTCTTCCAAACTCCCTCTTTAACTTTGCCCAGTCCATAGGTACTAGACTTCTTTGCCTGTAGCCTCCTGGTTTTCAAAATTTTAATTTGATCTTGAAAACCAACATGGCAGACTATCTAACTTGCATCTGAAATTTCAGAAACAGAAAATGTTGCTATATTCTTCTATTATTCAGCATATCAGATGATTTATTTGTTCCTAAGCCACTTATGTTCTGAATCACATAACATGAATTTTTCTAAAAACTGTATTTTCTTTTTAAAAAAAATATACAGTTATGACAAACAGTTCTCAATTTCTAATTATTTCCAATGGGCTCTTACTTAAAGGAGGTATGTCCCTTCCCCTCCCTCTTACTTAGGTATAAAATAGAAAACAGAGAGATGGCTCCAATCTACTATTAACGTGTTTGGGGCTGAATTGCTGTTAAGATCAATTTCAAAGAAAACTTTGCTGTGTTTGTTCTTTTGATTACTTCAATTTGAACAAAAACCTGGATTGTGCCTACATTCTGTGAACATTCCTGTGACTGACAGAGTCCACAGATTATCAAAGAATTGGGAAAAGATTCTAAAACTATAGAATCAAATAATATTTAACTCATAAGAAAGGCATTAACAAAACAAACATGAAACAAAAAAGCACTTTTCAGATTAATCTATACTCTAGTGAGATTCTTGTTCTCCACAGTACCACAAACTATAACTACAAACTCTTTTAAAAATGCTTCAATTAGATAGCTAAAATTAAGAGCCTCCTATAACTGCTTACCTTGCACAGCACAACGACCTGTTCTTTCACATGTTCAAGAGTGCCCTCTACTGGACAACTGGACAAACCTCTATCAGCTGGGGATCAAACCAATGATTTCTAAAAAAGAGTGCAAGATGATCAGATAGGATGGAGGAAAAAAATAGTAAAACTCTATTCTTTCCTTAGCCTTTGCAAACTTCCACTTTTTACACATTTTAAATGTATACAACATACTTTTATTGTAAGTCATATAATATCAATCACTAAAAATACACATATTGGATATATATTTATGAACTTTTTTATTGGTAAGTGTGCACTACTCTAAACCATATACTCTCTTGATATTATTAACACTATGATAAACAAGAGCTGTCAACAGAGCTGTCAACAGATACTCTAATAGCAAACTAAAAATAAGTGAAAATATATGCCAAGATTCTTAACAAAAAAGTAATACATCTATTAAGGTTTCCCCCTAAATCTGTCACAAGTAGATTTTATGTCCTTATTCTCCATTCAAATACCTTCCACATACATTAGCGTGCCAAAAGCCTGGGCACCTTTCCCAGTCCCCTACCCAGCCTTCCTCCAATTAATATCCTTATCCTATGAGTTACTCAGGAGCTTTGCTTTCTTCTTCTTCATATACACCAGGCATCAAATCACACAGATTCTACTTCTTCAACATCTCTAAACTCCAATCTCTCCACTGTATGCTAATCTCATCTTCTTATAAGTCTTCATATTTTCTTCCCCAGCCTCTATCAGCTGCCTACCTTCTTTAACCCAAGTCACTCAAAACTGCCACCATTCTGATATTTTAAAAAAGTGATTACTTCTCTAATTAAAGACCTACTCCTGAGGCTCTCACCCATAAAGCAGTATCTTTAGAAAAACATTCAGTCTTCACCACTTAGTTCTACTTGTCCAGCTCTCTTCCATCATCCTCACTCCCTAGCAATACCACCTCTCAAACTTCTAATCCTGTATACTCTCATCCACTCTATCCCCTAGACTTGGCTTAAAATGTCCTTTCCTTCCAAAAGGCCCACCTTCCTGATGCCATAGTACAAGTCCCGTACAAATAAAACATTCTCTCAAATGTTTTCACTAATTACGTACTGTTGAAAGGCATTATTTGTTTTATAATCATTTCTAACTCAAGAATCTAAACCTAAGTAATATTTAGGTACAAAAATAAATAAAATGAACACAGAACTGGCAACTAAAAGTTGACCTTGACTATAATACTAAAAATACTGACCTCTTCTCAAAAAAAGTTGGTCTCACCTAAACTAAAAGTCAAAAGATAACAATATGGACTGCTGGTGAATATATAAGGAATCACTCAAATATTATTTGAAGAGAATTTAGCACCATCACAATTTGAAATGTTCGTATCATTTAATCCAGCATTTCCAATTCTTGAAAATTATCTAAAGGAAATAAAAGTTCCAAAAGCATACTCATAAGATTATTTGCTAATACCATTAAGGATTAATGTTCCAACTTAACAGAGAATCTCTGTACTTGTAACATGACAATTCTAAGGAGTATTTATGTTCTCCTCTTCGCCCTCATACAAGGCAAAATATTATCAGGAGTTCGTAAGAGAATAAAGGACCGATTAAAGCTAACATGGCACAATGTTTTCATAACATGCAATACCTTTTGCCAATAAACTGAAACTTTAAAGAAAATGAAAAGTAAACGCCTGCGGAGAAGGGAAAGGAGCGGTATCACGAATATTAACGCTATGTGCCTCATACACTGTTTTATCCCTCCACAATAACTTAGGCTGTAGGCATTGCCCTTCCCCCCAACCCCCGCAAAAAAAAAAAAAATTACAAAATCTGAGCTTTCAAACTTGTCTCAGCTATCTTGAGCCGTAGAGTACGAATAAAGGATTCTTAAGACCACAGTAATTCTTCATGCTAGGCTCTTTCCATCCCTCTTCTTCCCCAAAGAGGCTGCGCTGTATAGCAAACAGCCAGACCCGTCTTTTAAAAAAAGAAAGAAACAAACAAACAAACAAAAGGAGTATAGCGGCAGCAAGCCCCCAACCTCACCCTGAACTATCACTGTACCTACACACGGTATCTCGTGGTAGACAAGACGATTTCACTTCCGCCTCCGCTATCCCACGAGGAACCGGGAGCGGAAATTGAGACAACTACCGTCTAGCCTCCGCGGCGCCTGTAGGTGACGTCATCGGCTCTGCGCCCCCCGGGAGCCGAGCCTGGGCCAATGGTTGTCGGAGAGGAGCCCAGCAGGGGGCGAAAGAGACCGCTGAGAGCGCTGGGACAAGAAAGGACGGGCGCGGGTTTTGAGGGCCGGGGTAGGAGTCTGGGCTTTTTTGGGCTTCGCCCTCAAAGGATCAGATTGTACGGTCCAATAAATCAAGTCGGTTTTATCCTCGCATCTTTGCGTTTAGATTACGTATAATGATTTGTTGCCGCTTTGTTTTGATTTAGCTTTCTGTTTGTCGATTTGTAAGCTTAAAGATTTATCTTTAGGAATTTAAATTATTGACAATCAGTTTTTCTAGCAAGTGCAAGTACTTACTGCAGTTCCTGCAGGTAAAACGTACTCCTGAAAAATCAGAAATGGCTTCTTTATATACATTTCTATTTCTGTGTAGAAGGAACCAAATTTACAATAAAAATAAATAATAAACAAATCTTTTTTTAGGAAGTGTTAAGTTTCAGGGTTTAAAAAGTTCTTTGAGATTATAGAGCCCCAGTATCCATATGTTATAGATGACATTAATACTCTTACAATAGGAACCAGCAAGAGAATATTTGCCTAGTGCTTCAGTCAGAGGGGGAGCAAGAATTTCTGCAATGATTTTTGAAATGTCAGTACTTCTAGTAAGAGAAATAACTACTGCCTTATTATTTATGGTGCCTTTATATACTTTGCTTGTATTGTTTTCATTCAGTGAATTTTTGAGCACCTGTACATTCTAGGCCCTTTTTTCCATACTTGTGGTTATAATAGGAAACAAAACAGAGCCCTTGGCTCCTTATTACATGATGGCTATATCGCCTCTAATTTTATATCAAATCATTTGTAATTTGTAAAATCTCTTTTCTGCAACAGTGGAGATATTACTTTAGGAAAGACAAGTTAACAGGTGTTATGAAAGCAATCTCTCTCCCACTTTTTTTTTAACTGTTGTAGAAGAAAAGCATAAACTCTGGCACCTTCACTCTCCAAACTGAACTGAGACACTCAAGAGCTGGTCTGAAAGTCAAGTCTAAGTTCAAATACAGAATCTTTGCTGTATTCAGAACTGCTTCTACCCTTTTGTAATTAAAGACTCTTGTTCTGCAAGTAATGTTTCTGCCTGATGTGCTTTACTTTGGAAGTTCACAGACCCTCAGTTTATGACTTGTGCTTGAACCTCTGCAGACACAATTAAGGTCAAAATGAAAGTGAGCCAGTACAAGTGTATAATCAGCACTCTGGAAGACTGAGGTAGAAACCTCAGAAACCTTACTGAAGTTGGAACCCAGCCTGGGATATTCAACAATTTAACAAGACCCTGTCTTGAGAGAAAGAGAGAGAGAGAGAGAGAGAGGGATGGGAAGGAAGAGAAATAGAGAAAGGGAAGGAAGAAAAGAGAGTGTTGGAGGGAGGGAGGGAGGGAATGATAGGAAAAAAGGAAAGGAAGGAAGGGGCTGGAATATAAATTAGCGCAAAGGTCCTAGATTCAATCCCCAGTACCATCCACCCTATTAACTATAAGTTTGAGAACAGGAAGTAGCTGTTTACTCCTCTCACCTCTACCCCGAGCTAGTATGACATCATCCATGGTTTCCTGGATTCAGTAATTAAATAACCCACCATCGTCAATTCCTCAAACCTGCCTACTTCCTACAGTCTCTCTTGAAGGCCCTCAGAGGAACAACATCTCTTTCTACCTAGGACTGTACCTGCTCTGATTTCTTGCCTACGGCCATTTTGCTCATATGAAAACAAATGAAAAACCCCACAAATATCTCAAGGCTGATTAAAGCAGTCAAGTTACCCAGAGACTTTGATGGAGTCAACACTCTTGCTTGCAAACAAAAAACTAGCTCAGTGTTGTCCCCTTTCTAAATAATTGCTTTTTAACAACTTTACATTTCTAACTATTTTTATTTCTAGCAACTTTCTTTTTCTAAAATGGGCCTAACCGGAATGTAGAAAGACTTCCTCTATCAGCCTTCCTTCTCTCAATCTTTACCACAAGGATCAGCGGCAAAGGATAATGAAATGATTAGCCTGGCTGACCTGATACAATCCCAGACTCTCACAGAAGGTGAATTGCCAACATCAGCCGAACAGAGATTTGGCCAATAGAAACACGATTATCATTTGAGCTCACATTCAGCCTCATGAGATTAACTATTTTAGAACTGTTCGATCCTACAGTTCCATGCTGCTAAGCAGTTATCATGAAATGATTGTTAGTTATTGGTAAAAAAAAAAAAAACCTGTCTTATTACAAAGCTGGGAAGCGAACACTCGTAGGTAAAAATAGTCTTTCTTGTCCAAAATTATCTCCCTTCCTATTTACTGTCAGTTTGAAAATTCCACCTTTAAAGATTTATTCCTGGAGATATATATATATATATTTGAAACAGAGTCTCATTCTGTAGTCCAGGCTAGGCCTGAACTTACTAGCCCATAGCCCAGGCTGGCCTCAGACTCACAAGGGACACCTTCCTCAGCCTGCTGAGTGTTGGGATCACAGGTGTGTGCCACGCCGCCTGATTTATCTCTTTATAGTGTTGGGGGATTTAACCCAGGGCCTTGCACTTGCTAAGTGAGCACTTTAACCACTGAGCTATGAACCCAGCTCCCATTGTGATTTTAGTATATGTGCTGCCGAAGCCAGCGCATCCCATGGTGATTTTAAATTGCAAATGTTATTTGGAAGGAAAATGTATTAAGTCCATGCTGGGCAAAGTTTTTCTCTAAAGGGCCACATAGTAAATATTTTAGGCTTTTCAGACTTAACTTGCATATTCTCTTTGTTTTGTTTTGGTTTGGTTTGGCTGGGGGGTTGTCTTTTGACCCTTTAAAATGTAAAAACTGCTGGACACAGTGGTGCAGCCCTGTGATCCCAGCACTCTGGGAAGCTCTGGGGAGGACTGTAACTTCAAGCCAGCCTGGACAATTTACTGACAGCAAGAGGCTCTGTCAAAATCACCAATAAAAAAAATGGACTAGGGAGTGCAAGGCCCTGGGTTGGATCTCCAGTACCACACACACACACACACACACACACACACACACACACACACACACACAATTTAACCATTCTTAGCTGAAGGGCTGCCTTCACTCACCATGGCCTGCCACCACCTGCACATTAAACCACCATGAGCTACTCACATACTATTATAACTGAATTTGTTCAGTGCTATGTTAAAGGCATCCAAAGAATAGGAATTTTAAGGGAAAGAATGTAAAAAAGAAAAATATTAATAATACTTGAAAACACTCGTATAACTATCTGTCACGCACTTTTCTCCTAACTTTGCCTATACTAACTCACCTGGTTCTATGATGGAAATTGTCTGATCTCCATTTCACAGATGAGGATTATGAAATAAAGACAGTGACAGCCTACACTCACGAAGGTTGTAAGTAACATATTAGTGTCAGACCCTAAGAATTAGGCTCCAGAATATAAAGCTGTGGTTGCCACACTAAGCTGACACTCAGGAAAATAACATTTCAGTGCAATTTAGAAAACACAATTTTTTAAAGAACAAGTCACTCTCAATTTTACCTTAAAGTAACCAATATTTATATTTTTATATTCTTTTGATTTATATTCTTCCAGAATATTCCCGTGTATATATTTCTTTTCCTAAGTCAAACCCATGAGGTATTATAGTTTTGCAGATGAGGAAACTGAGGCTCAGCTAAAGTGATTTTATCATGAACATAATACTAACATGTTTGTGGAACCAGGACTTGACCCCAAGCAGTTGCTTCTAGAATCTGTAATCTAATGCCCTGGCTTCTACTACATTTGAGTTTACTTATTGCCGTCTTTTTTTCACCTGAGATTTACAAAGGAAAATCACCCACATTTCCTTCCAGTAATTTCATTATTATTTTTCTTGTTTTTCCTTTAAATCTTAGAGTCTGTCTGGATTTTATTTTGGAATAAGAAATGAAATAGAGATTTAATTTTGGTTTTCTTCCAAATATCTAGCCAGTTCTTGTAACATTTTGCCATGTTTCCTCTGCTCACTACTTTCAAATATCATACTTGTCATGTAATGACCTACAAAGTAATCTTACAAGTTTTGAATGACCACATTGTAATTGCTGTTATGCTCTAGTTTATAGATTAACGTGAAACCAGATGTGGTGGTGCACACCTATAATCCTGACACTTTGGGGAAGTCAGGGAGAAGGACTGTAAGTTTGAGCCCACCCTAGACAACTTAGTGAGACCATATATCAAAAATTTTTTTAAATGGGCTGGAGAGGTAGCTCAGGATGAAGTCCCAGTTCAGTAATCAGAACTGGGGGAAAAGTTGACATGAAGAATATAGAGTAGATTTCAGCCTAGTGTTGTAAGAATTTCCCTTTCAAGATTATTTTTTCCTAAAAAAATAAATAAATAAATAAATAAATAAATAAAGGCTACAGCTGGGGTTGTGGCTTGCCGGTAGAACATGTAATTGGCATGTGCAAAGTTTGGGTTTGACCCCATACACCAAATATTAAAATAAAATAAAGGCCACAGATTCAGGTGAACACATTTTGGCTCAAAATCTGCAGCTTTTATAGGAGTCTGAAAAATGGATACTGAGTTCAAAGGATTGTTATCTGTTCCACTCATTTAATAAGGAAACTAAGGCCCAAATGGTAAAAACAATTAACAAATTTTGTGGTTTGGATCTGAAGTACCCCCTCAAAAGCCTCCTGTACCTATGGATACTGTGTACTGGTGGGAAGTGGGGCCTGGCTGGAAGGGGCAGGTGCTTGGGGCTTGTCCTGGGGGGCAGGGTGTATACTGGTTCTGCTCTTCCTGACTTGGCTCTGTTCTGCCCTGCGTTAGGAGCTCTGGCTCTGGCTTCAGCCTGGACTCTGCTTCCAGCCACAGACCAGACCCAGTCCTGCCATATGATTCCACCATTTCCTGGCCACCTGTCAGTGAATGAACAGTAATCCTCTGAAAATGTGAGCTAAAGCAAGTCTTTCCTCCATAAAATTGTGGATGTTGGGTATTCTGTCCCAGCAACGAGAAACTAAATTAAAAAACATATAATGTTGCAAGTAAAATACTATGTTCGGATTCTCTCAGTTGGAGGTGACAGAAATAGAACTCAAAGCTAGGGGCCTAACTCAGTGTTTAGAGTACCTTGATTCCCCAACACCATACAAAAATTAGCCAATGTCATGACACACACTTATAAACCCACCACTCAGAAACTGAGGTAGGAAGATTGCTGTGAGTTCAAGGCCAGCCTGGGGTACATAGTGAGTTCAGGACCACCCAGGACTGTATAGGGCCAGACCCTATCCCCCCCCCCCACAAAAAAAAACAATCAGAAATACTCAACTCATTCAAGGCAAGGCAGAGAGCAGTTTTCTTCTCTTATGGCAAGGACAGAGATTTCCTCAGGTATGACTGAATCCAGTAATTAAATTAGGTTCAAAGGTTGCTCTACATCTATTTCTTCTTCTATTTACACATAGGCCTCACTTTCTCACGTTCCCCATGGGAACATTACAACTTTCTAACAGGAAATTCAAAGAAATAAAAGAGAAAATTTAACTCTTAGCCTTTGAATATAAAATCCCAAGCAACAACTGTGATTCCCTTTAGCTGAGCCCTATTTTCAGCCCCATTCTTTTAGGGAGGAAGGTTTGCAGGATACAACTTGTAAATCCACTGAAGCTGGCAAGAAGTCATTCCTCAAAGAAAAAGAGGATTACAACTACTATTACTTCTATAACAAAGGGTGGACATTAGACAAATAAAAACATCTATCACCACTACAGCTGAAGATCCAGAACTGGAGGGAGAAACTTGGGTCTTCTATTTCAATCATCTTTCCATTTTTCTATTTATTCTCTCAACACATACTTACTGGACAAGCCTGAGGGTCATATTCGGCTACAGATAGCAATGCTCATCAAAAATGGTGTGCATAGTAAAAAATCTAGAGACAGGAGTCAGTTGTTGGCTTTGCCTTCTGAGACCACATAGTCTCAGTTTCCGAAGCACACCTTTGCATTGCCTTTGCTTGTTCTACTCTTCGTCCACATATTAGTCACCTGTCCCAGGGTGGGAAATGTCACCTCTTCCTGAAGACTCTCCAGACCCACTTCTTTCCTATTTCTGTATAAAGCAGAATAAATCCTACCTTTGTATTTCTGTAGTATTTTGTTCAATAACTGTGTTGTGTTTGGATCCGTAATGTCTCCTAAATACCGTGGGTGCTGTTAATAGGCGGAGCCTGGTTGAAAGGGGTGGATATACTTGGGGCTTGACCTGGAAGTGGGGTGTATGCTGGTTCCAGCCTTTCTCCCTCACTTGGCTTCCACCTGCCATGCTGTAAGGATCTCTCAAGCTGTGCCCCCGACATGTGTGTTCACCACCGCCAGCCACCCATGTATGGACTGTGACCTTCTGAAACCAGAAGCTAAAATAGGTCTTCCCTCCATTAAGTTTTAGTTGTCAGGTATTTCTATCCCAGCAACAAGAAAGCAACTAAGATAAATTATAATACTAAACTCATTCCATCTTGTGAAGTTAAGTTGGTTCATTCAGATCTTACATACACATGCATATCCTCTATTACCAGACAGAAATTCCTTGCAGACAACCAGGTCTTACTCATTTCCATGAAATACAGCTGCCAATTGTTTTCCCATTTTATGGCTGTACCAGCTACAGACCCAGAATTCAGAACCACTGAAGAATTCCATAAAGTAAACCATTCACCTGAGAACGTGAGCAGGGTGAACTTCATCACAGGTTTGTAATACACTAAGTAAAGTGTCCTGGCCTTGCTACAAGGTAGTAAGATGTTCAAGACAGCAGATAATATTAAATTATGCTAAGTAATACTTAACATTTGATATCTATTACATGTAAGCACTGTTTTGCCTGCAAGGTGTGTTTTATTATCCCTGTTTTACAGTTAAGTAAAGGGAAAGCACAAAGAGGATAAATAAGTAGCCCCATGTTGTATAGAAATAGGAACAAGAAACTGAACCCAAGCCGTCTGAGTCTAGAAAGTGTCCCAAACTGGGACGCCCAATACATTGAATTTAATGCTTACATATTTTTTCTCATAGCTTGGTTTTGCTTCAAATATTATAACAAATTAATCCAGAGCAAACAAAATTTATATAATTTTACTATTTTGTATGTATCCCTTAAATAAAATTTTCTACCCTCTACAGCACCTGTACAGTGTCTTCCTTAGTAAGTATACCAAAATATTAGTTGAGTTAAAATTTACTTATATTTCTAAGAGCTTCAGAAGTATTCTAGCCTGTTATATTTCCAATTAACATTCATGTCAATCTTATGCAAATCTAAGGTTTCTCATTTTTCTTAGTATTAAGTAAATGAATGGACCAACCCAGCAATTTATTGACACTGGGTACCAGGTTCCTCATCTAAAATTCATTATTTATGTGTCAACCATGTGGGCATGACAGAACAATGAAACATAAGGAACACTCTGCGGTTTTGACAAAGTCTAATGGCGATATAGTCCAGAAGCAAAGGGTTGAGCCAGGCGACAGCAAAATTTCCTTCCAGCTCTAAAATTCAATTTAGTGAGAATTTTGCCCATTTTGTACCCAAGTAGTAGGTTTATTTTTGAAGAAGGCTTATCCTTCCTCCCATCATACTGCCTCAAACTGGTGCAGAAGTAAAACAGACTCTGACCAGTTTGAAGTGACTGTTGCTTTTGCTAGGTGTTGCAGAGGGAGACAGGTGCTGCTTGCTAACCTCAAGGGTGAGAACATAGAGCTTTCCCCCAAGCAAAATGACAAGGAGTGGGGAACACTAGTGACTGCCCTCCAGCTTTCTCACTGTACGACCAGCGCCAGTATCCACTAGACGGCTGGGGTCCTCTGGATCCCACGTTAACACTAGCCAGCTAGCCAAACGTGACATGCCTCCAACTCCAGAGCAGCCTGCTGTTTCCCTCTTCACCTTTAAAGATGTGATTTGGATCCGGAATGTCCCCCAAAGCCTCGTGTACTTGGATGTAGTTGGATACCACGTGCTGTTAAAAGGTAGCTTGGTCAGGAGGGGTGGACTGACTACAGGCTTGTCGTGGGAAGCAGATTATGGGTGTGTGTCACTTACTGTGCATGTAACCTGGAAGGGGCAGATCATGGAGCGTAACCCAGAAGGGCTAGGTTACTGGGACAGGCCCTGGAAGGGAGTACGTTGGTTCACCCTTCTTCCTCACTCACGGCTTCCTGTCTGCCACTAGATGAAGAGCTCTTTCCCCGGCTGGGCCTCCCCATGTGCTTCCACCATTGCTGGCTGCCCATGAGTGGACCGAGACCTTCTGAAACTATTTCCCCCTTAAGTTGTGAATGTCAAGTATTCTGTCCCAGCAACAAACAAGTAACTAAGGTAGTAGCTGAGCTGGGTGCCTGACTTTTTCCCCTTGTGTACATTATATCCTGCTTATTTCAACACTCACTGAGTATTAGCATTATCTAGGGAGCCTCTCTCCATCCCCGGGGATTCTGATTAAATTGGTTTGACACAAGGCTCAGACGCTGATCTGGTTTTTGTTCTTGTTTTTGGTTTAAATCCCTAGCAGATGACTCTAATGTATAGCCCGAGTTGAGAACCACTACATCCTCAAGATGAAAGTTACTTAATTTTTATTGCTCCTGATGTCTTGATTCTGGGTCCTGGGGTTATTTCTGTTCCCAGTCAGGAAGAATTCAAGGATTCTTAGAGTAGCAGCTCACCATGCGGCTTAGGGGCTTAATTCCTCGGAGGCCTGGTCTCCCGATTCCAGTAATTATGCATTGTTTTTATTCGCTGTGATGAAGTTGCTGCACCAAGGGAACATGAGTGGTGAAAAGGGGGAAAGTTGGTCCCTGAGCAAACCGGCAGGTGCCTGCACTAGTGCTGTCTCACTTTCTCTATACTCCTCATCACCTGCTCAAGCCATTTTATCAATTTGTCCTGTGTAACCAGACCTGGTGGCACACACTTGTAATTCCATTACTCTGGGAGCCTGAGGCAGGAAAATTGCAAGTTCAAACCCAGCCTGGGTAATTTAGCAGTTTAGCAAAATCCTGTCTCCAAATAAATAAATAAAAATTTTTAAAATGGGCTCAGAATGTAACTCAGTGCAAATATCCTGGGTTCAGCTCTCAGGACTAGAAAACAAAACAAAACAAAAACAAAAACAGGATCAAACCAAATAGTCCTTTGTACCTTTGTAAACTTACTGACAAAAATAAATTGGAAATTAATTGACCTAACATCTCTACTCATGTCTTAAGTTTTCAGATGTTTCTTTTTATTTCACTCCATATACTTCTACTAATGGTACCTTAATAATTTCTCAGATCTTTAATCCTCTACCCTTTTTCTTTTAACTTGTACCTAGTTAATTTTATTTTTTCTCACCATTACTATTAATATATATGCAATACATAGTGCTTACAATAAAATTGAGTATTTCATGCACTTATATATCACACCAACTTTACAATCCCTTCCCATTTTTGGCCTTCCCACACCCTTCCCATCACCCCAACTCCCACTATTACACCCATTTGGCTCTATAGAATGCCTATATTCTGGGTTTCCCAAACCAAAGAAACCGTGTGATATTTAACATATTTAATATTCTGTGTCTGACTCATTTCACCACTCAAATCACCACTCATTAGCTCAGCCTTCCATCCCTAGAATGGGCTGCAGTGGCCAAATCTTGATGCCTCTTCTCTGAGTCCAGCAGAGCCCTTTATTAGGATATTTACCAAAAGCTTTTTCTATATCTTTGTTGAAATCCTTCAACATGGACTCACCCAACAGTCCACATGAGAAAAGAAAAATAACAATTTAATTCATAAGGTAGAAGATGTGAGAAAGAAAAAGAGAAAAGATGTTTACATGCCTTAGCTGAATACTAAAAGGTAAATGTTTGTATATTGAAAAGACATTCAGGTTATCATTACATCAATCAGTTTTCTTAGGATAACTTACGTCAAAGACCAAATAAGTGAATTACTACAATAAATAAATTTTATATTGAATTGCTACATTAAATGAACTTAAATCTATATTACATGAGTATATTACACTTAAAGCAATAGATATAATGGCATACTCAGTTATTTCAGAATTTTTTAACATGCATAAATTATTTAATCATATTTCACTAATTACTAACATTTTGCCAGATTTAGTTTATCATTTTATTTACCTATCTATCCATAAATCTATGGACACATATTTTTAAAGATTTTATATCAATTCTCCATGTTGAATATAATTATTATGTCTTGTAAATTACTATTACAAATAATAATTATGTGAGGAAATTTCACAGATTTTATAAAAGAGCTGGCACTGTTTTAGAAGTATATCAATCAAATAATTCAAATACCAGTTTATTCTTTTGTCACTTTCTCTTTAGATGTTTCCTTTCTTCCATGTTCTTTGGTGCTGCTTGTCTCTCTGTCTCTCTCAAAAAATGCCTTCAAGTATTTTCTGCAATACTGGGTGAGCAGTCACAATTTTCTTTAGGGATTCCTGGTCATGAAAAAAATTTACTTCTCCTTAAATTTTCAGGGATAATTGCACTGGATACAACAACCCGGACTGACACCTGCTGTCTTTTAAAGCTTGAATGATTTTGCTCCAGGCTCTCTTTGCCTTGAAAGTTTGCATTGAAAAATCTCCAGTAATTCAAATAGGTTTGTTTTGGTGGATTATGCATTTTTCTCTTGCTGCTTTTAATATTCTCCTTTTATGTTGTATTTCTGAGGTTGTGGTTGTGATATGTCATGGAGAGTTTTGCTGCTGGTTGAGGTTATTTGGTGTTCTATAAGCGTCTTGTACCTGAAAATTAATTTATTTTGTAGATTTGGAAATTTTTCTTGCATGATTTCAGTGAATAATTTTTTTATACCTTTGATGCTGTCTTCTGCTCTTTTTCCCACACCCATAATTCTGAGGTTGGTTCTCTTTGAATCATCCATCAGCTGTTGTACCCAGCTACTTTGCTCATTTCTAATTTTGGAGTCATGTCTAATTACAGCATTTGTTTCCTCAACCTTGTATTCAAGGTCTGAAATTCTGTCCTCACAATGTTCATGTCTACTTCCCCTGCTTTCAAATGAGTTTTTCATATCCTGAATTTCAGCTAGATTTCTTTTCAAAAGTCCCACTTCTATATCAAAATGTTCCTTCATATCTTGCATTTCCTTGTTTACTTCAGCCAACTTTTTATTTGTAGCTTCTATATGCCTAGTGAGCTTTGTCTCCATTAGGACCACTGTTTGTTTGGTAAGTTCCTCTTTAAGTCTATTGACCAATGCTTATATTTCTTTGAGAATATCTTGTTTGAACCTATTGTTTAACTCATTTATTTGCTTTTTGACCTTCTTCCCTATGAGTTCTACTATTTCACTGCTCATGACATTAGATTCTGGGGTCTCAAGCGTATCTATCTATGGGTGTCCTGTTGCCTTGTCTTCTTCCCATGCTTCTGTTATTGAGGGACTTCACTTGAAAAGCCTGAGAGGTTTCTATGAATGAGTATGAGGGTGTGTGGGAGGAGCCTAAATTCTTCCAAGTTCTATGCTGAAAGTAGGCAGTGAGGGAAGACCTAACAACCTGATGGCCTCTGAGGTGTCTGGATCACACTGAGTCCCCTCAGCATAGCTCTGCCGCCTGTCCTGGCTTCCCTCCCCTGAGGGCAGGGCTCTCCACCCTCTGAGGTGCTCCCATTATACCCAGATATTTAGGAGGTCCACAGCTTTTCTCTCCTCTCCACACCTGTCTCTTGTGCCAGTTTTTTCCTAGATGCTGTTTTAAGAGTGATCCCAAAACCCTGATGCACATTCTTCTGAGCTTTCCTTTAACCTAATCCATTCAACCTCGGGCTCTTTTTAAAAAATGCCTTCTGCTTACGTCATTGCCTGTTATGGCTGCCTAGTGCTGCTTCTGATCTAGGCTCTAGGAGGCCTTTTCTAGGGGAAGCTCACAGTGTGTTTGTAATATGCACTACCCACAGGCTTGTTTCTGAAGGCTGGCTCACCAGCTGCTGTCGATTCCCACTTCTTCTGGATCCATGCTTACCTCGGTCTGAGGTTCCAGTGTCCACGCTTCCCTCCATCTGTGGATGCCGGCAGCTGGGGGCTGCAGTTGGCTGCTGTTTTCCTCCACTTCCAACGTGTCTTCAGGATCTCTGACCTTCCCGTGACCTTCTTTCAGTTGTTGGGATACTCCTTCCTCTCCTAGCTGGGTCAGAGGTTCCGGGCTCCAAACTGGCTTGCTCTGTCTGCCAATGCTGGCAGCTCTCAGCTCTTCACAGTCGGACTCTGTAGTTTCCTGGGCTGCTGTTTTTTCCCCCACTTCCCATGTTCCTTCAGGATTTCTGATCTTCTCCTGGCCTCCTTTCAATTACTGGGGTACATTGAACAGGCGGCAGTTTTATATTCTCAATTTTTTCAGTGGTTCCCGAAGGAGACATTGTGCAGCTCTGTTATTCTGCTGCCATCTTGATCGGAAGTTCCCTGTACCTACTTAATTTTAGAATATTCTCTTCTTTCATTCCTTTTTTAAAGACTTCATGAATTCCGTGATTGTTGTCATGCTTTAAAAGTAGACTATTAGCAGTGATATATTTACAGCAAAAAAGGGAAGGTTGTATATTTTTAAGGTGAAGTTTTAAAGTGAAAATAAAGAACAACCTTAAGTGTTAGTTCATAAAAGTACTAACTGAATACTCTACAAAAATATCATAAAAGTCTGCATTCTCTTTATTCTCTACAGAAATCTTTTCTTCAGAAACCACCTTTCAATAACATCCTATAACAATTTTTTTATACATTTGTTGCTTTTTATTTTGGTATTTGTTCTGCAACAATTTTGCTTTTACAAAAATTTTTACTATTTTATCACAACACTTCTTTTTGTGACTTATTCTTAGAACATTTGTACCATCTCTAACATTGTTTTAAATGAAAATTTTATTCTGGGTAGTAGCCAAAGTGTTGGAACCCAATCTATCCATAAATTAAGGAAATCATGAATATACCTACCACCATACTAAATAGTACCTTAACTAAAAAGAAATCCACTTTTCAGCAGCCTGAGGCAAGAGGATTGCTGTAAGTCTAAGGCCAGCCTGGGCTACATAATTAGTTCAGGACCAACCTGGACTACAGAGAGAGACCCTATCTCAGAGAAAGAAAGAAAGAAAGAAAGAAAGAAAGAAAGAAAGAAAGAAAGAAAGAAAAGAAGGAGGAAGGGAGGGAGGGAGGGAGGGAGGGAGGGAGGGAAGGAAGGAAGGAAGGAAGGAAGGAAGGAAGGAAGGAAGGAGATACACTCTTTCCAGTATCTGAACAACTAAGGTTTTCCAAGAGAGAAACGTAAATCTGAGGGCTGATTTGGTAAGACTGATGACTTCCCAACCACCAAAGAGAGGGAGTTACTCTTTCCTTTGGCCCAGCACAAACCACTGTATATGGTTGTCCCTGGGCCAACACAGGTTTCAATACATGGCATTAAATTACCGTGACAATCTGAGGAAGCAATCCCTATTATGAACTCAAAACTATTCTCTGAAGAGAACATTTAAAATTCAGATATTTATCTAAAGATAAAGCCTCCAAAATATGCTCATTTTTCCTGACATTAACTATAAGCCTACGTTTGATTCTGTTCTCTATTTCGGCCAGGAAATGAACATAATCCTCTGAAAGAGGAGAAGGAAAAAGGAGGGAGGAGAAAAAGGGGGAGGAGGGAAAGGGGGAAGAGGAGGAGGAGAAAGTGGAGGAAGAAGAAGGGGGAGAAGAGGAGGAAGGGAAGGAGGAGGGATTTTCAATGTTTCAAAGTCAAAGCATAAAAACAATTAGAATTGTCTTTATTTTGCAAGAAAGTCTGTGCCCTGTATTGCCCTTGAGAATGTCATGATTTATGATATGTATTTTTAGCCCATATTTAAATTAGCCACTGTGAACTGGTGTCCTCAGATCATTTAATTAATTCCTGCACTATCTAAATCCCTACTTAAATTTCTTTGCCAGATACATTACTCCTACGGACTAAATTATTCATTTCACCCAACTTTCTAAACTGACAGAGCTGCTTGCTCTCTAGCTAGGGCGCTATTGTGAAAGCAAGTATCAGCTCAACACTTTCTCTCGTTATTATAAGATAAGAATAAGGAATCATGATGTCTAAAAATAGACACTTGGAGCTTAAAATTTGTCAGACCATACGTTGTACGACTCCGAGAGCCAGGAAACAAAGCCGTCCTTCTCCTGGGGGTATGTATTACTGCAGTCATCCTAGGGGAATTAAGCGTCAGTTCATTTGGATGGCTGTGAAATCATGTAAACATCTTTGTAAGAGAAACAGATATGAACTCCTGGGGATGGCAAAGGGAAAATCATCAGTGAGCTGGCTCTGATCCGCTCTGTGTGCACTGGTGCCTGTGCTGTGAGAATGCCTGTGAGACTGTGAAGGTTTTTTTTCTTGAGATTTCTCTTAAGGAAATTGTTTACATTGTTGTGCAATGAGAATCAGTGGAATGGGCATGAAATATAAATTTTAAGGTGGACTTCACCTGTAAGCATCTTACCAAACATTACAAGATCTTTGTAAATATTTTGGCATTAAAATTTTAACTCTTTTCTGATGGGTACGTTACTTCATTGTGTTAAAGTTTAAAAAACTTTTATAACTTTGAAATAAAATTTCAAAGCTATTGTTATGAATCTCTAAATATGTTTTACACATAGCTTGCACGTTTTATGGTGCAAACTCAACCACATTCAAAGGAGTAAATAATTCTCTAGCTAGGTCTTAATGTGTTAGACAGTCATTCTGAGACTGTGCATCTAATCCATTGAAGCAACTAAAGAGCTAAAATTCTAGCCCCCAAAGAGGCCCTTTTGTACTGCTGTGACCACCAAACCTCCAGTTCTCTTTTTATTGTAGAAACCCAATTACTTTGGTGTGTTTTTGCAAAGTGGACACTTTTAAAATGTCAAAGTTGAAATCAAGTCTTCTCAAATTACTTGGCAATGATGGCGCTGCTTAGTGATAATGAAATATAGGTTACACAGAATTTTGATACATAAGTGAGTATATAATCGGATCGACTTCTTTGTATTATAATAGACTTTGTTATACTACAAGTCTTTAAATTAGTCCCCAAAGGGACTAGTAGCAATTTCGAATGTACATCTTAAATTGTTTTAGGTAAAACACTTAAAAATAAATTTAATTCAGGAATAAGAATTCTAATCAGAAGATGTTAGTTTTATAAAATTTTTAAAAATTTTTTTGAGACAGAGTCTTGCTCTGTAGCCCAGGCTAGGCCTGAACTCACTATGAAGCCCAGCCTGGCATTGGACTGAGGGCAATCCTTCTGCCTCTGCCTCCCAAGTGCTGGGATTGCAAGTGTGCATCACCATGACAGTTTTATGTGGTGCTTGGGAATCAAACTCAGGGAAGCAGATGCTGAAAAAGACAGTCCTTTATTAAGACTTCAGAGGGTACTTAGTGACTATCTACTAAAATGAAAATTAAAGTTTGCATTAAACTAAGTTGTCACTTCTGACATGTATGATGTTAATGGAAACTGTACTTTTGTGAAGAATTAATGACAACCATATTGGCTTGCCTTACAGCATTTCCTAATAATAGAAATTATAATTTTAAAAAGTGGGAACAAACCAAATCCCTTGTATTAGGAAAAGAAAAACTCTCAAGGATGTCTCAAACATCTTTTTCACATCCAAAATTTAGTTTTCAAAAATTCTGGCTCACCTGAAAGTACATACAGATGAATGGGCTTTTCTGATCACATCACCAGGGCTGGACTAGACAGCTCAGTGATTTACCTCGCTCATGACACTCTCTGATTAGAAGTGACAAAACAGATAATTTCAAAGACAAAGTTCCACACAGCTACTTATTGCATTTAAATTCTGTCCATAAAAATACCAAAGATGACAATTTGATCTATCTAGTTGAACATTTGTTTGAGTTAACTGCTCAAGGAGGCTAAATATTAAATGATTAAAACCAGTGACCGAATCAATTCACAAAGTAGAATAAACTACTAATGTAATGAATTTTTTCCTACCACCTAAATATTTAATCATTCTGTAAGTTTATCCCTGGCAACATTGGCAACATTCTGGATTGCTTTACTATGAGGGTTGGTTCCATTATTTCTTAAAGTAGAAAACATGAGGAAAACACTTTTACAGTGATCCTTTAAAATTGACCAATTGAGCAATTTGTAAAAGTTGGTATATTTCACCCCAACATGTCAGTCAAAAAGTGTGACTACAACACAGAATGCACAAGATAGGAAACCAAAGTAACACAGCTCTCAGTAAGTCCCAGCCGGAAGTACCCTAAAGTGATCTAACACTTAGGTGTGATCCTAGTATTATCTCTTCCATCCTGATTTACTCCCAAAACAGCTGACGGTTGTCATCAACGGTATTACCATCACCATTTCTAGCAGCAGCATGTGTGATACCAGGCCATGAAATTATCTAAAGCTTAAATAGTAAATTATCCATCCTGTTGTTCCTGTCAGCCTAATTTCACATGTGTAATTTCTTAAAGTTCCACATCTTTACGTTCTAGAATTTTACACACTCAAATCTGTGCAAAAAGTTAACATTCCATACAATTCAAGAGCGTAAAGGTAATTGATTTTACATCTCTTCTGAAAAACAAGTCTCCTCTCCAAGGGTAGAAGTCAACCTTTCTCTTGCTGGACTAGTACACATTGGATGTTCCCAGATGCTGCTGTCATGGTGATGGGCCAGTTGGCAACGTTCTGCACCACTTTATTGTAAAGTCTGATACTGTTATCTCTTAAGCAGAAAAATGGTTTCAAAGACTAAAATGAAATGCTTCCCAAGTCATCACTCACTTAATGTGTATCTATACTGCTGCATTAGGTAAGCATAAATCTAGAGTAAATTAATATCCCTCATGCACTTCACATGCAATTTATTTTCTTTTTTTCTTCCTTTTTATTTTATCTATTTATTTATTTTGGACTAGAGATCTAATCCAGGCCTTTGCACTAGGCTACATTCATGGACCATCTTTTTAGATTCTTATTTTGAGATAAGATTTCACTAAGATTCGCAGTCTGGGCTCAAACTTGCTGTCCTCGGGGATTATAAATCTGTGCCACTAAACCCAGATTCAAGTGAATTTCTATATCTTTTTATTAAGCTTTTTAAAATCATTGAACTACTTAATGAATAGGATATCTAGCTATCCTGCCTATGCGGCCAATCAATCAAAAATCACTCATTCAGTTGACGGAATTCTGTTACCAAAACATCCAGAAAAAGAAGCAGAGTATTTATTTTCCAGATTATGTTTAAATATTTTGGGAGCAAATATTAGCAGAGGAAGAAATTTGCCAGGCATCTAATTATCTTTTCTTCACACTTTGCGAAAAGATCCTAAGATTATAATTCTTAATTTTGTATTAAAATATAGATAATTTTATACACATTAGCTCCTTCAAGTTTTAAAATAACACTGACATTATAAATTGTTACAAATAAGGAAAATGCAGGTCAGAAGAGTTAAATAACGTGTATAAATTTATACAGCTAGTAAGGCTGTGGCAGAACTGGACTTGACATTTTATCTATCGACTACAACTACGGTGCTCATTTATTCATGAGTGAAAACAGCAACGATTTATAGATAGTCCTCTCCAAAGAAAAAAGCCAGAGGAAATAATTAACTTGAAGCACAATGACTATTGAAGTTAGCTTTGGACACAGTTGCTTTATTAATGAGGATGGGATGTATAGAACCACCACGGTATTGGTAAAGCCCTTGCCCTCAAACTGTATAGTGGCTTCCCTGTTATACGATATTTTATCATTATGAACATGTTACATTTTTCAATATTTACTAAAATATTACATAAAAGCTTAAAATAAACTTGCAGAGAAACAATTATTGAAAGATATTCTGAAATCTTTGTTTAAATAACTTAAAAAATAATTTCCTTTAGTTAAACTCAGTATAATCCATGAGCGGTGTGGGTGCTACTCTTGTACCCACAGAAGTTCTGACCATACCTTGAACTGTCTTAGGTGTTTGTTCGCTATTTCTGGGTCAGAACTCAAATGACTCCCCTGGGTATTACAGAAAATCCGCCCTTACAATAAGATTAGAACTAAAGCCCAAGAGGATTAATTCTTCCAGGAAGGTCATTTCAATTCAGGTACACAACTTTGAATTTAGATTTCAGCATTTAAGTAACTCCTCTTAAGCCAACACTTAACCTTTCTTTGATGTAAAGATACTAGACTGAGTTTTTGGAATAGCAAATCATGACATTATCATGTTTGTTTTAGTTACTTTTCATTGCTATGACTCAATACTTGACAACCACAGGTTAGGAAGGAAAGATTTACTTTAGGTCATTGTTTCTGAAAGTCACAGTCCATTCACAGGTAGGCAGCTGGAAAATGGTGGAATCATATAGCAGGGCTGGAGCAGGGGCAGGGCTAGATCCGGAGCTCCAGCTGCTGGGTTCCTCACAACATGGTGGCACCTGGAGAGAAAACGGAACCAGCACACACCCATCCCTCAGGTCAAGCCTCAAGCATCTGCCCCTTTCCAGACAGGCCCCACCTCCTAACCCTACACAGTATCTGTGGGAACATGAGGGTTTGGGGGACACTCTGGATCCAAACCATGACAATAATAAAGCATAAATATGTCCATTTTTCTCAAAATAGTAACCCTGTCATTAATGTATGTATTCTGTCAAAGTGAGGGCCAGCTAGTTCATACCTATTTTTCAGACCTATTTTATTCTCAAGTATATCTGATAGGTCAACCAGCATGGAGGTTTAGTATCATTTTTTTTTTTAAATGTATTTGGAGTACTGAGGATTGAACTCATGGCCCTCACTCTGAGCTGCATCCCCAGCTGCTTGTCCTTGTTTATTTGAGACAGAGGTTTGGTAAGTTGCTAAATGGCCCAGGCTAACCTGGATCTTTAGATTCTCCTGCCAGAGTGTCTGCAGAGTGTCTGCTTCCCTGAGTGTTGGCATTAAAAGTCTGGGCCATTGGGCCTGGCTTCATTTACTTTTCTATAAAAGTCAACATACCTCGGCCATAAACTTGTCAAGTAGGCCCAAGGCCCTGGGTTCAATCCCCAGTCCAAACAAACAAACAAAAAAAAAGGATAATCTTACTTTTCAGAGGTAATCATTGTGTTTTACCATCTATGTTTTTAGTTCCTTTTATTACCTCTCAAACTCTAAAAACATCTCTACAATACCATTCTTGATTTTAAGTGAACTTCTTAAATTAAACTTTTAACATTTGTTAAAAATGTATTCAATAACTTAAAAAGCCAAAGAGTACTCTAAAGCTTATATTGAAGGACAGAAGAGAGGGAGGGACCTGCGAGGGTCCTGCCCCTCCGTCTCCAACACGCTGGTTCCCAGTGACAACTCCTCTCCACTTCTTGATCTCTTTCTTCAACTTTTTACATTTCCACTTCCAAATATTATAGTACTATTTTTATTATTCCATTGTAGGTACTTTATTGACTTCTTGATTTAAAAAATTTGAATTTGCTCCTGTATGTAACTTCCAAACATTCTTTTCTATTAGCCTTATAATTTTTGATCAAATCAGTATTCACTTTTTCATCATTATGACTATGTAAATATTATTGATCACTATGACACATGATGTTGTTCAATTTTCTGTTCACCTATTACTAATTCCTTTTGAACTATAGGACAGGACTGTAGATGTCCTCCCCTGATAGACTAATATAGTAGGTGAAGTCTCAGGTTTGCTTTTTTGTGTTTTGGTTTTTTGTTTGTTTTGGGTTCTTGTGCTTTTTTGAGATAGGGTCTTGCTCTGTAGTCCGGCCTGGACTTGACTGGCCACAAACTTACAGCAGTCCTCCTGCCTCAGTCTCAAGAGTGCTGGAATTACAGGTGCATGCCACCATGCTCAGCTTATGTGGTGCTAGGGGATTGAACCCAGGGCCTTGTGCTTTCTAGACAGGTGCTGTGGCTGCTGAGCTATGCTCACAGCTGTGTTCCATTTAGTTTTGTTTGTTTCTTTGGAGGCATCCCTCCTGGAATCCAGGTCCTCCTCCTTTTATCTGCACTGAATGAACTCTAGACCTTCTGCATGGCAACAAGCTAAGTTTTTTCTTTTTTATTACCGTAGATTTTTCTTTTCCCTCTTCCCTGTGTTTAGTCTCTTGTTTTCCTCAAATTGATGTCTTCCTTGTTTGTACTTGTTTTCTTCCTCATTTTAGTTAATACATCATGTCATAGCCTAAAAACAGTCCAGAGAACACTATCTTTGGGTTCCTCACCCCTTTTTTATTAACATGTGTATGTGATACACAATGGTTACATTGAAGTGGAGAATTATGCACATATATATCATGTCAACATCACATTCATTTCCCCTCCCCCTTTCACTCCTTCCCACCTCCTCTGCTAATTTTCTGTGACTCCAACATATGGCCCATTTGACTCTAATATTTATTTGTACTCTGGATTTCTCATATTAGAGAAACCATGTGATTTACTTTTTGTAGAATAACAGGTCCTTAGAGACAATGGATAGAAGGCAAAAGCTCCCACTCTCTGGGAGTGGGGCTCAAGTGGGTTGCCTTCCATGCAGAATTTAACTTTCTGAGTCTGGATCACTGCAGTAAGCATATTAAGCTCAAGTTGTACCTATTCACCTACAAGTAACTAAAACCTATTGGTCTTTGTGGCACTCCATTGTGTATCTATACCACACTTTTTGTATCCATGGGTCTATTGATGGATATCTGAGCATCTTCCATGATTTAGCAGTTATTGGTTCTGCTGCTACAAGTATGGTGTACATGTACCTCTGTTGTATGATGATTTTAACAATTTTGGAAAGACATCAAGAAGAGGTATCACTGGGTCAAATGGCATATCTATATTCAGTCTCTTGAGGAATCTCCATACTGCTTTCCATAAGGAAATAGTATCTTTGAAATCTTAGCCAAGCATGAAAGCCTTTGCTTATAATCCTAACATTCTGGAAGGCTGAGGCCACTTAGAGAGACCATGTCTCAAATAAACAAAATGAAAAAGGGCTGGAGATGTAACTAAGGGCCTGGGTCCAATCCCTGGTACACACACACACACACACACACACACATATTCACACTCACACGGAAAAAAAAAATCTTGCAAATGTTAAAGTATTTTTAATCCACTCTATACTTGATTAAATCTGGTTGAATGCAAAATCCAATTTTTGTGACACTGATCTCTTGTCTTCTAGTTTCTCATGGGAAACATGGTGCCCTTTTAATGCCAAACCTGGTTTTTAACTTATTTATTCACAAGTATTTGCTGAGCAGCTACCAACATGCCAGGTTCTATTTTCAATGCTGGCATTGCCTTGTTGGGAGTAAAACGGCACAAATCTGCCTTTGAGGCTCTTACATCCCAGTGGGGAAACAGATAAGGTAAATAAGTAGAATATGCAAAAAGTGAGATAGTGACAGACACTCTAGCAGCAAAGAAGGCTGTCTAAAGTCAGAGTAGGAACTGGAGTAATTAAGGCCACAGGGAGAAGGAACTTTAAGTAAAGACCTGATGAAGTGACGGCAACCATGACAATGCCCAGCGGATCAACATTCTGGGCAGAGGGAACTACATGCTCAGGCCCTGGGATAGCAGCATGTCAAATACTCAGTCTGAGAGAAGTCTAAGCTGAAATACAAATGTGAGATGTGCCACTACATGATAGCATTAAAAAGCCATGTGACTGGGTAAGATCACCTTGGCAGTATAAGTTGCTCCAAAAGTTCAAGGCATTCTGAGCATTAGAGGCTGAAGAGGTATAAAGGAATCAGTTACAGAGAAAAAGAGCAGCCACAAAGTTAGGAGAAAAACTAGATAAGCAGGGCATATCCTGGAAGTTAAGTAGCAAAAATAGTGTCTCAAGGATGAGAATGAACATCTGTCTCATGCTGACAGATGAAGGAAGACAAGGCCTTAGAATGTCTTCAAAGAGGTTGTCAAAGATGAGGGGTGGAGAACTTTCCATGGAACCGTGGGGACACAAGTATACCAGAGGGTTTCAAGAAAAGAAGAAATGTGTGGAGAGAAAGTGGAGTTGGGTAGAGTGCTGCTAAAAAGGGGAGGAGGAAAACAGAGCAATAGATAGAGAAGTGTGGCTAAAAGAAAGTTGGCTTTACACACACACACACACATAATGGAACAAGAGAGTTCAGTGACTTGGGAGAGAGGGAAGAATGCTCGGGCAAGCTGGAGTAGTTGAGAGGGTTTGAAATCTAATGCAGGAGTAAAGTTGCCTTTTGCTAAGAGGATTCGTCAAAAATGTCAGGGGAAAAGGTAGAACGTGCCCCATGATGCAGATAGGAGAATATTGGTTTTGTGTGTGTGTGTGTGTGTGTGTGTGTGTGTGTGTGTGTGAAAAAATTCTGATAGTTTACTTTAGGCAAAATGCAACTGGATGATTCAACTACTTTTTATATATGGAACTCAATTCAAAATGATGCCTTCAGAGTATGACACAATATTTGGAATATAGAAAGAGCTGATATTCATCTGTATTTATACAGTCATAAAATCATTAAAATATTGATATAACTCCATTTTTGGGTGGCAGGGTGTTACTTCCCACTGTCACTTTCTTTCTCCATATGTGTGTGTGTGAGATACATGATGTTTACATTGGACTTCAGTATTTTGTGCACATATATATTGCTTCAAAATTACCATCTCTTCCCCCTCCCCTTTTCTTGACCTTCCTGCACCATCCCCTTCTTTCCCCCTCCTAATTTTGTGTATTGCCCCCATTTGGTTCTATCATATGACTGTATTCTGGATTTCTCATATCAGAGAAACCGTTCAATATTTAACCTTCTGTATCTGACTCACTTCGCTGAGCATGATGGTCTCAAGTTGCAACCATTTATCTACAGAAGTCTCAAATCTATCTGACTTTATAGACAAGTAGTACTCCATTGTTTACATGTACCACAATTTGTTGATCTGTTGATGGGTATTTGGTGACTCCCATGTTTTGGCTTTTGTTATCTGTGCTGCTGTGAACATGGGTATACATGTATCTCTGCCGTATGTTGCCTTTAACTCTTTTGGAAAGATTCCCAGAAAGGGTATCACTGGTTTGAATGGAGTATTTATAGTCAGTTTTTTGAGGAATCTCTATACTGCCCTTTGTGTTTGTACAAGTTTACAGTCCCATGAGCAGTGTAAAAAGGTTCCTTTTTCCCTGCAATTCACCAGCATTGGTTCCTGCTCAAGTTCCTAATATATGCCATTCCGCCTGGGGTCAGATGATACCTTAGTGATGTTTTGATTTGCATTCCTCTAACGGCTAATGAAGTTGAACCTCTTTTCATATGTAGAAGAATATTGTGATGACAGAGATTTGTGTAAGATCTCTCCTAATTGATTCAAAACTTTTCCAAGAAAAGATAACAAGACTGTCAGCCCAAGTTAGAGAACTGGCAGAAGGTTCTTGATGAAGAAGAAAGGGGATAGTATGATGTAGCCACTAGGAAAAATGAGCGAACTGGGAACAGATGCGCAATGTGACAGTGAGAATCCAACTGGGGTTCGTGCCGTTAAAGTGAAGCTGGTCAGCATGATTTTCCTGCAGTCTTTCAGTTGGGTGGGTAGTAGGGACAAAGAATGAGTTCAGAGTTGAGCTTAGCCAGAGTTATGATTTTTCTCAAGCAAAAACAAAGAAGGAAGAAAGACAAGTGAGATGAGGACATAAGGTCTCTTTATTCACAGACTTCAGTAATAATTGACTTGGTGTAATACATTTTTATTCATTATGCTAGGCTCTGTGTGGGCTTTTTCAAAGTGGAATTTCATGCTCTTTAGTTTTTGGGAAATTCTGTTGTATTATTTCTTTCATAATGTGCCTCACCACTGCCTCTGTCAGACTCTCTGAAACTCCTACTACTTGGCCACTAATCTTTGTATTGTTTCTGAATATTTATTTCCTTATCTGCCTTGTTTTATTCTACTGTTAGAGAAATTCCCTGAAGGTTATATTTCATTTCTTCTATTGAAGTTTTCATTTTCTTTATTGTGATTTATTCTTCCAGGCTTGTTTTCAGTCACTAAATATTATTTTTTATAGCTTTCTGGTTTTGTCTCATGTATGCAGTCAATACCCTCTTTTTTGTTTGTTTGTTTGTTTGGATTTGGGAGGTGGGTTGGTTGGTTTGAGATAGGATCTCACTGTGTAGTCCAAGCTGAACTTGAGCTCACTGTAGAGCCCAGGTTGGCCTCCACCTCACAGTCTTCTTGTGTCCACTTCCTGAGTGTTGAGATTGTGGATGTACATTACATTGAGCTCAGCATTCTCCATTTATGCCTGAAGATATGCCTATGTGAGCTTACAATTGCCCTCCGTCAGTCTCGGCACTGCCTCTTTTCTCTGGGTTTCTTGTTTGAGTTTATTTTGGTTCCCATGTTTCAGTGAAAAGTTCTCTTCATTTGACTGATAGTTCTTGATTCCTTGTTTGCATATGTGCATATTGGCAAGCTCTATTGACATCTGTGTTCCTCGGAGGGTCATCTGCTCAAGATACTGATTTAGAGGGCTCCAACAAAGACCTTCTCAACCTTCTTTTGGACTGATCCAGTTCCTCAGAGAGGAGCTTCTCGGGACCCTATCTGGGATCATATATCTGGCCTCTAAAGCTCTGGAAGCCTGTTTGGAACTTAGCCACTGACCTCAGCTGTGACTGGAATCTCTAACTTCTTTTATTTAAAGTTGCTAGATATTTTAAATTTATTTTACTTGGAATTGCTCTATAGACTTCTTCCAGAAGACTTCTATCTTTTGCCAGAGTGATTTCACCCCTTATTAGACACTCAGGTTTCAGGACTTTTAGAATGTACTAAATCTATTATCACTTATAGATAAGCTAGCTTCCAAAACTGGCTTGGTACCATCTCTTCTCATGTTTCTTTTAAGCTTATTGGCTTATGCCTCAAAAAAAAAAACTCTCTTTCCTGAAATGTTAATAAAGTTTCAAGAGGATACATGGATAACTATCAATATTGAATCCACATTTGTTTAATACCCAAAGTCTTCCTGAGAGGTCTTCTACCAGAGGGAGCACAAGCACACATACATTAACATGATAGCACACAGTACTCTCATTGAGAAGTAAATGGGACTTTCAGATACATAGATACTTGAAATAAAATCCAGATGAACTAACAAGGCAAGAAGGAAGTAGAAGGAATAGAAAACACTGACCTTATTATAAGGAAATAGATTTGTTACCTTTGAAATTTATTTAGATGCCTTTGAACAATGGCCGGCACCATAATTCTAGTAAAAAGTTAATCTTTGTTGCTTTTTTCCCCCCTTTCTTCTGAAATTTTCTCCTACCCATGTCTTTTCTCTCCTGAGTTTAGGCCTTTATCCAGTGTATCCCTCAAATCTACCTTTTCCACAGATTCATCCTCTTGGACTCAAAATATTGGTCTCTTTCTTCCATCAAACAACTCCTTTCATTTCTTCCACAAGCTATTGCCTCCTTGAGGGAGCAGTTCTGGTGAAGAATGATCTGATTGGTTGATTGATTGATTGATTTTAAAGCAAGTCTTACTCTGTAGCCCAGGCTGGTCCTGAATTCACTTTGTCATGCAGGCTGGCCTTAGACTCACAGCAATCTTCCTATCTCAGCCTCCTGAGTGCTGGGATTACAGTCATATACCACCACCTCCAGCTTTACAGGTAGTGTGGAATCAAACTCAGGGTCTTGTGCTTGCAAGGCAAGTGCCTTAACCACTGTGCCATTCCTCTAGCACAAGAATGATCTGATTTAAAGTGAAAGTCTAAGTGATGGAGTTTTAAGGAGAGGCATTTCTAAATTCCAGAGTCCTTCAGCATTCTTCACTTACTAGCATTTTATTTCATTCTCAGAACTGTTGTAATCAAGTACTATAGTGACTCGGGTTTTGGGCTGAATCCTAACTCTGCCACATATTAATATTATCCATCTGATAATGGAAATTGATTCAACTTTCTGTTTCCCTTTTTTATTTTATTTTCTTTGAAATAGCACCTTGCTCTGTAGTCCATATTGATCCTGAATTCATTATGTAGCCCAGGCTGGCCTGGAACTCACAGTAGTCCTCTTGCCTCAGCCTTCTGAGTGCTGGAATTGCAGGTGTGTGCCACCACGCCCAGCTAATTTTTTTTGCAGTGCTGGGGAACTGAATCCAGGGCCCTGCACATGATAGGTTAGTGCTCTAAACACTGAGCAATGCCTCCAGCCCTCCCTTTCTTTACACTAGTGTGATTTAATTGCTAATAGTATTTATTTCACAAGGTCATTATGAAAATTAAATAAAATGATGTAGCTAAAACCTAGAGACAGTGCTAGTATTGTATGAGAATGAAATGAATGCTAGCTCCCATGTGTTTCTTCATTCCTCTGATCCTGTTTGAACCAGTGGAAGGGGTAATAAACCAGCCCCACCCAAGCAAACAATTTCTCAATACTCTCTCTGCTCTCCATGTCTCCACGAGAGGAACTCTATAAGGAGGCACAGCTTAGAGAAAAACCGTGGGCTCAGCCAGGGCCTGGTGGATGTTTTTGAACTCCAGGTGAATCTTTCTGAGTAGAAGGAGTTCTGATTGATTGAATTTTCCTTCAATCACCTACCTGGGTGTCCTGTGTCATAGAATACATCACCTGGGCTTCATCTGGGTTACCTCCCTATCTTTTCAATAAATGTTGAAGATCAAATATATTGGCTGAGTAGAGCAGTGGGAGAACGCTAACATTTTCTTCCAGTTGTGTCCATTTCCTAAGCAACTAAGAATAAAAGTAGGAAGCTCGGTCTGGAGCCTTGAATCTTCTGCCGTGGGGTCGTGCAGTCACTCTTCAGTCCCCCTGCAGCCAAAATGGTGAAGGCAATTGAAAGCAAGGAAGCTTTCAATGAAGCCTTGGCTGCCACAGGAGATACACTTGTAGTAGTGGACTTCTCCGCTACCTGATGCAGGCCTTGCAAAATGATCAAGCCTTGCTTTAGTTCACTGTCTCAAAAATATTCCAATGTCTTGTTCCTTGAAGTAGATGTGGATGACTGTCAGGATGTTGCTGCGGAATGCGAAGTCAAATACATGCCAACCTTCCAGTTTTTTAAAAAGGGTCAAATGGTGGGTGAATTTTCTGGAGATAATAAGGAAAAATTGGAAGCCAACATTAATGAATTTGTCTAAAAATGTTTTTTAAAGAACACTACAAGCCATCAGCTATTTAAGACTTATAATTTTTCATTTACAAAAAGTATGAAGTATGAAAAATGTAGCCAGCTACCATCTGATTATAAATGACAACAAAATATTAATTTTACCCTTTTAAAGAATAAAATTAATTAATTATGAGTAAGGACTTTCTAAAAAGTATTGGAAGTTAAGGAGAGTTAAGACATGGATGAAATCAACAAGATGAATGAGCAAAAGAATTGACTATGAACACATAGTAAATATAAATTGTATTTAAGTACGGGGGAGAAAGACAGGTGGGAACAAGGGAATTAGGATTTAGTGATTATACTAACAGGTCTGGTTTGGGCCAGAAATAGTTCCCAAGTGAGAGAACTACCGAGAAACTAATGTGCTGTTTACCTCTGCCTCTGAGGTGTTTTCAAGGTTTCTAAACTTTCTGTGGTCTCCTTTCAATTGTTGGGGTACTCCTACCTGTCCTAACTGCATTGAACAGGTGGTTTTGACTATATTCTCAACTTCTTAAGTTTTCCCACAAGAAGACATTGTGCAGCTCTCAAGTCACCTAGATTATATTAATTCCATGAAAGAGATTATATTATATAAATACAAATTTCATAAATTTTCAAAGATGAAACATATGAGATTAAAAAGAAGGGATCAAAACTGTATAATGAGATCTGTGGACTCAGTGTATCTACTGCTTTTTAATCTTTAGTTTGTAGGACTACAGTGGTTGCAATAATACTTTAGAGATTAAATACACAGAACAGAAATTGCTAATAGACCGTTACTAAAAACAAGCTTGTGCAGACAAGTCACGTGGAACTAGTCAGGTAAAATGTCTTTCATTCTGGGTGTAGATAAGTGCTGTCTCACAGTATCCTTTAACTCGTTCTTTTATCATTTGGAAATTCTGTGTAATGGTATTCTTATCTGGAGGCTTGATTAGATCACAATTTTGGTTTATTTTGTAGATAAGAATACTACATAAGCTATGCTACTGCACTTCCTGTCATATTACATCGTAAAGTTTAAAATGTCTAGTTATTGGTGATGAGTTGGTTCAGTAGATTCAGATAGTGCAGGCTTCTCCTTTTATCATAAAGTTTCCTGTCAGTTTTACAAATAATGGCTTTAACACCCATTGATATATGCTGCCTATATTGATTATTTCTTTAGGGCTTGCGAAATAACTATTTGTTAATTCCATAATTTCTTCTGTATTTATCTTTCCTCTGTGGTTTTTCTATTGTGCTGATATACAGCAGGGTTCACTTGTTTCTTTCATTTTGTTTTAAGGAGTCTTTGTTTCCCTTCTGATTTTAATTTTGTTTTTGGAAACAGAAAAGAACTATATAGCTTCACAATAGTGAGTTTTACTCCTAATCACTTGATAAAAGATGCAGGAAATAAAAATTAATATGAAAGCATCAATCAGTTCTAGAATTATATAATGAGAGTTCAGATATTTTATATTATTTCACTTTTTTTTCTTTTTGAGGTACTGGGGGTTGAACACAGGGCCTTGGCACAGGAGGCAAGTACATCACCACTGAGCTACATCTCCAACCCCTATGGGATATAAAGTAGCCAGGATGGTATCTTCCTAGTTACAGGGTTACTGCAGGCACTTTGAAAACCAGGAAATACAGGAGGATAGGTCTCACGGAAAACTGGAGTCATACCTAAATTCTAGACACCTTAACTTCCCTAGTTCACAAGACATATTACTTTCCAAGCAAGACAGAATGTAATTAGATCTACATGTGCGCATTCAAAATGCTACTCTAAATCACACAGGTCAGTATTTGTGTCCTGTCTTTGGAGTGGTCCAAATTTTTATAGCCCAAAATGAATAAGCCTGATTTTGCTAAAAACTTACAGAAGCCATAGCACTTTCCAGCAGTTTCCTTAGGAAGGACAATGGAAAAATTAATGAAGACTTAACATACTGAAACAGAAGGACATTGACTCACTACTAAAGATTTTCAATTTTTTTTCTTTTTTGTATTAAGTATGGAGCCCTTCATCCTGCTCCATACTTAATACAAGCTCATTTTTATTTTTGATCTGAGACAGAGTTCCCTAAATAACTAAATTGCCCAGGTTGGACTCAAACTAGCTACAGTCATGCATCAGCCTCCCAGAGTACTAGGATTATAAGCCTGTATCACCAGACTGACTTTCTTTTATATGTTATCTAAGTGTATCTCAACTATCTAGACAACCTGGACACTTGACACAATCCTTCTGGAAACTTACTTAGTTTATATTCTCTGACTACTTGGTGGCATGAAAAGCCTTGGTGATATGAAATTAGTGTGTGTGCATTCCACTATCAGTTGCAATGTTTAAAATGGTAGGCTTTTAATTACATTCTTTACAATAGTGACAGCTTACATTTCTCTAATGTTTCATTACAATATCGATCTATTTGAAAGAGTACTGCTTTCAAAAGTCATTATTTCAAAAGAACACCTTTTAAAATCTAAAACACTAACAGTTTGTCCTAAGTTCTTTTAAACATATTGTATAAGCATGTTTTTTTAACCCTATTACTAATTGTTTTAGGGACATAAATTACCAAAATGCCGAAAGACTGAGAGCAGGGATCTGGGGCTAGGGCTAACTGTCTAGGACTTGGGCTATTGCATCACAGTAAACTGACAAGTCACTTAGCTTTTTGTGCCTTCAGTTTCCCATGCTACAAAATGTGGAAGATGCACCATTGTGCTTCTGCCTATTTATTAATATATATTTCACCTCTAAAATTGGTAATCATTGTTGGTTTTAGGATTTGTCTCCTTTGTCCTTCATTTAGCCTTGGTTACAAAAGGCATCAGTCACACTTGCAAGGTAAACTGAATTATAGGTACCATAAATCTGTCTTGTGAAATCTGTGACAGTGTACAGAGATTTCTGGCATTGCATGAAAATGTGATTAATAAAGGAGGAATGCAACCAGCACTTGCCTGACTTGAATGGGATGTTGAATAGGGGAAGGCATGGAGTTAAACTGGGGAAGATAATGGATGGCCTTGAGTGACATTTAGGAATTTCAAGTTCATTTTCCAGGCAGCAGAAAGTCATTTCATAATGGGAAGCTTTAGTGAAATGTTTATTTTAGAAACCTGGCAAGAATTATGAGGGTGAAATGCATTGGGAGGAATGACTAGACATAGAAGCTTAGGTCATTTGAATATTTTTAGGGTTATTGTGAGACAGGGTCTCACTCTGCAGTCCAGGCTGGTCTTGAACTCACTAGCAAGCCCAGGCTGGCCTTAACTCACAGCACTCCTCCTGTCTCAGCTTCCTGAGTGTTGGGATTACAGGTGTGCATCACCACACTCACTTTATGTGCTGCTGGGACTCAGGGCCTTTGGCTTGCTAGGCAAGAGCTCTAACCACTGTGCTATTCCCCCATCCCTTTTATTTTGATATTTTTAAAATAAGAAATAACAGGGTTTAGTTTATTATGGTGGCAATAGAAAAAAATGTCTGGGGAGGAGACATTGGGAATAAAAACACAATGGGACATGGAACCTGGAAGATCCAATCACTGAGGCAGAGAGAAATAAAAGAGAAGAAAAAGAGGCTTGAAGAAGATCATTAGCTGAGGTGGAGATGTCCCGAAGTGTTGCCACTGCCAAGAGAAACTTGGGCAGAGTTTGGGACAGTTTGCGTCGTCAGTGGAAACAGTAACAGCAGGCAAAATCTTCTAAAGGGAAGCAATGCCACTAAGACAGGCAAAACCACTAAGAAACCGAGTAGACAATTACCCAAACCAGGCCAGCCAACTGACCAAATGAACATTTGTGAAAACTTTCTCTGGTTAATTCTGATCCAAGTCATAATCAGATAAAAGTTTTATTATCACAGGGTTGTTTGTCTTGGTAACCAGTGTATTAATTCTGATTCAAATCCGTTAGAAATTATCAACAAAACCCTGGGTATTGAGCTTTCACAATAAATGTTTCTCAAAAATGAGAGAGATGAATCCCTGTTTGTTAAGAGTTATTATTGAGATGTTTGTGGAAATTGATTGAACACAACATAACGTTTTAAAATTCATTGAATCTGTCACAAAGGAAGATACCTTTGAGACATTGATAAGAAAATGGATGTATCTTTTGTCCATTTTGCGTAGCAAAATTAATCAGATGGAAGATTAAATATCATGTAATTTCTCTAATAGGAGAAACCCAAAGTATAAGTAAGTAAAAAAGCAAAGTAAAAGAGTGGATGTAGGAAATGAAGACATGGATTTTGTGCACAGGGAAAGGAGACGGGGAAGGGATGAAGAAAGAGGGGAAACAAGGTAAAAGTGATCAAGATATGATACATCTATGCACCAATTTCCCAATTGAACGTAATAGTTATGTATCACAAATGCTAATAAAAATGATTTGGGGAAAATAAAACCAAATAGAAATGGTTTCAATAACAAATACAGAATTCACCCATGGGTAAGGTAACTGAATGAATTTTAATTTAAAGGCCTAGCCAAGTCTGGTGGCTCAGCATTGTAGGAGGCTGGGGCAGGAGGACTGCAAATTGGTATAGGCCTGGGCCATTTACTGACTTAGCGAAGCACTGTTTCAAGACAAAAGATTTAAAAAAAAATAGTAAAGGCTGCTGGAAGAGCTCCAGAACACCGCTAAGGAGCTATGAATTTCAGCTTTTGAGGGAGGTCAGAAGCGAAGAAGGGTGGAACACTAAGGGCTGAAATACTACATATTGAGAGCCATTGGCACTCAAAGCCCAGAGCCACTAACATCAACAGGGTCACACGCTTCCAATTTAGGATTTCTGTCTCGGTTGGAGAAATAATCTTCAGCTGATTTGTGAAAAAAAAAAAACTACAGAATTATTAATGTCTTTTCATTTAAACACAGCTATGTTCTCATAGTGTTGGGTTTGTCTCCTGGTTAGCATAAGGCTTTCTGGAATTTTCGCATGAGTAAATTATCAATTTGCAATTCAATCATGCCCATAAATATCTAAAATTTACATAAGCCTTTGATATTTCTTTCTCTCTTTTTCTTTCTTTCTTCCTTCTTTCCTTTCTTTCTTTTGTGATCTTGGGAGTAGAACCCAGAACCCTCACACTGAGCTACATCCTCAGTCCTTTTCTTTCTTTAAACTTTTATCTTCAATTCTGTATTTGTTATCAACACCATTTCTGTTTGTTTTTATTTTTCCCCTAAATCAGGCCAGTGTAGGAGGAGAAACCCTCAAAAGGTGACCGCAGGTCAGTTGCAGACTTGGGAACTCTTCATGGCTATTAGCCAGTAGTGTTACCAGCTCTATTTAGTGCAACCCACTCAGCCTGCCCTACCTGAGACAAGAATCATGAGTAGGCCATAGGAGCACTCAAGTGAGTGCCCTACTGGGGTCGGTCCTGTGGGGCAGAAGTTTGTCCTTGGGAGGGAGCCTCCTAGACTGACCTGAGGAAGGTGAGGGAGCTCTGCTTAAGCAGAAGAGATGCAGGTCATGATTGTGCGGTTTCTTGCATTTCATGGACCTATTTGAGAACATCTGGAGTAATGACAGGAGGCATGGTCATCTAGAGGTAGCAGGCTATAGTCGTCAGGGATGGATCCATGTTTCAAGTCTGCTGTGGCTAAGGCAAGTATCTTCCAGAACTGCATGGGCATGTAGGACAGCCTTAGATGTCACAATGACAGCTCAACAAATTTTAGGGAAGTCAGTGGTTGCTTTATTGACAGCTCCCACTTTTTCGCAAAATTGGCAGGAAGAAACCATGACTGCACTGCTTTCAAGGAGTCTCTAGGAGGGCTGCGGTGTTGATCATCATGGCCCGTTGAGATTTGTGGGTTTGGGGATGTGAGCAATAGGCCCCATATTAAGTGTGGTTTTCCAGAAGCAGTTACTGGTCTGGAGCTCAGGCAGAGATGTCCTGGCTGTGAGCTTAGCAGTAGCTCCTGTTAGCAGGGCCTAGAGTCCTGAGGAGCTAGGTACTCTATACTTCCCTTGTAAAGAAGGGAACAAGGGGGAGGGACGTGAGTTGAGTCAGAAAGAAAAGGAATGGTCATGTTTTTGTGAGGCGCAAATAGGAATTAAGCATACAGAAAACATAAGATAAATGTGATATGACATATAGACATATTTCAAATACTTAATGAAAGAAATCACTGAATGATTAAATTACACAGAAATCAGCTATGGTTCAGAGGGTGGCAGCTAAAATGATCAAATATATTTTATTTACTTATTGTGACAGGGTCTCGTTCTGTGGCCCAGGCTGATCCTGAACTCACCGAAGGCTGGCCTTGGACTCATCACAATCTTCCTGTTTCAACCTTCTGAGTGCTGGGATTACAGGCATATGCCACCATGCCTGGCTTATATGGTACTAGGGAATCAAACTTGGGTACTTAGTGCTTGACTTAGTGCTTGTTAGGCAGAATTTTAACTGTCAAATATATTTTTAATTAAATCATATGAGAAAAGGCTGAGGAAATGTTATTTAATCCAAGAAAAAAGACGAAAGATAAACTGCAATGACCCTCCTCATGATTTATGATGTATATTTTGTCCCAGACAATATAGAAAAGATGCACATTATATTTTTGTTTGTTTTTTGCAGAATCTAAGAAATTGCCTTAGATTTCTTTTAAGGTCAAGGTCTAGTGATAGGAATTGGTGACTAAAATGAAATGATTAATAAGTTGTATTTATTCAATTTTTGAAAGATCAATAACCTGAGTGACGATTACAATATATGGGGTGGGACTCAGAACGTGATTTGCCTGTTGCATTAGCTACCAATTGAGTCAGGCCTGCTGCCTGTATTTGCAGATCATGCGCATACTTCATTTGTTTGCTATCTTGCCAAGAAGGAACTAGCATTTTGAGTACTCAAAGTGCTTTTAGAAATCTGGAATTTAATTCCACCAGGAAAACAAGTATAGTGTAGTATTCTTATTGTTGAGAAGGCAACAATAAAAGAAGTATAGCTTAATTAGGAATTTTAGAGCTGTTAGAATCAGAATCACTACAATGTAACTCCAATCAAGGTAGATTTCATTTTCCTTTTCAATTCTAGTGCATTAGAAGTGATTCTATGAGGAGCTCTTTGAGAACACCGAAGCAGTACTTGCACTCCATAGACAAAAGTTAATGATTTAATTACAACAATATCCTGGAAGCCTCTAACTTCACCTTGCTACAACCAATGGTGATTTCTCAGTCCTTATTTTACTTGACTTATTAAAGGCAGTTGTCACCATTCTATAGCCACTCTTCTCAGTCTCATTTGCTGATTCCTCTCAATTTCCCTTTCCTTTACAGATGGAGCATTTGAAGACTGCTATTTCTACCAATTCTCTATCTAAATTTGTTCCCTAGAGTAGCATGGTCCAGTAGAAAAGTAATGCAAATCATAGATGTTTGTACATTTGTAATTTGGGATTTTCTAGTGATTTTTTTAAAAAAAATCACAACAAAACTGGTAAAATTAACATATATATTTTACTTATCCCAATGTACCACAAACACAATCACTTCAATACTATAAAAATATTAATGTAAAATTTTAAGTTATTTTGAAATCCAGTGTGTTATGCTTATAGTAGCTGGAAATTCAGACTAGCTACATTCATGTACTCAATAGCAACATGTGGCTAATGGTTGTTGTGTTGTGCAGCACGGAGCTAGCTCATCTTACCCATTCCTTCACTGGAGTGTCATCTCTGTGCTGAATGTTAACCACTCTCAAATTTTTCTTTCTAGCTGAGACCTCACACCTGAACTCTAAACTGAGACGTCTAAGGATGACATCGTTTCTTGGCTGCCCAAGTTGTTATGTCTAAGTCATCCTGTTCAAAGACTGAACTGTTGTTCTCCTTCAAATTTCCCCTTTTCCATCTCCGTTATTAGCAACTTCATACTGCAGTTGTTCAGGCCAAACACTCTGGAGTCAATCTCAAGTCTTCTTTTTGACTCAATTGCATATTCCCTCTACAACTTCTATAGTCCTGTTAGTTCTGTGTTCAGAATATATTAAGAATCTGATGCTCATCACTACCCCCACTACTCCTGTGTTACAGAACAACCTCCCATTATCTCCTATGGCTATAACATCCAACAGATCCTGTACAATCTTCTCCCTCTTAGCAACCAGATGTCCTTTAATTACCTAAGCTAGATCATTTCACTCATCTGTTAAGAGTTTTCCAGTGGCTTCTGGTCTCACTCAGAAGTCTTACAATGATCTTCAGAACCCCATATCCTTCATCTGTTTTCCTTTTTGCTTACTGCACTGTAGTAGCCCTTACCTCATATTCCTTTAACGTATCAGTCATGCTCCAGCCTGACATTCTTTAGGTTTATCTTACTCTTTCATCCTCATGACTCACGCCCTCATCTTTCTCAAGTCCTTGATGAAATTTCATCTTCTCAGAGAATGACTTAAGCGAATGCATGAGTGGATGAATGGTATGATATGATACAACATGAATGAGTTGGTGCCAAAAGGATGAGAGCACTAAGGCCACACGCTTGCCCTTCTAAAAGGGGTCAATGCACAACTCACTTTCAACAGTTATCAGGTAGCAATTACATCAAAACCAGACAACATTTCTATGACTGATAGTTAAAAGTGAAGGGAAACTGAAGTAATCCTGTTGGTATAGCAAGTGCTCTTGAACATTTTCAGCATATGCTGCAACAAATAACTGAACTCCTTAGTCACTGAGAAAGCAGTATTCATTAACAAACAGGTATAACCACTAGATACCCTGGGACTCTATCTTCCTAGGCAATCGGAATCTATGAACATAATCCCTCAATCTAGGGAGTATTTTATGATTTTTGTGGTGCTGGGGATCTAACCCAGGGCCTTCAAATGGAGCTATATCTCAAGTCCATTTTTTATTTCTGATTTTGAGTCAAGGTCTCACTAAGTCACCAAATTGACCAGGTGGTATTTAAATTACTGCACTGTTAGAACAAGTTGGCTCTCATCTTAGCTCTACTCAGCTTGATGATAAGTAAATCATTTATACACTTATTGTCTCAATTCTTCCATTTCTATGATAAGATGTCTAATCCTATCCAGTTCAGATTGAGATAACAGGACAATTTATACCTGGGTGTTACAAGTATATGTAATATACAATATATGAGAAACATGAGGGAAAAATTTTATTATTCCATTGCAGACTAGTCTTCAGTTTGTTGTAGAATTAGTCTTTAGTCTCTCTCTGTTTCTTCCCTAACTTCAATTTTTTAAACACCCCTTCTATGACCGAAGTCACAGTCTTCCAGGTTTTCAGTCCAACCTAGCTCAAAAGAAAGGAGAGACAATCAACCTAAGATATTATCAGGTCTAGTTCACCCCAGCAATGGATTTGATGATAGGTGGGTAGGAGAAGGGCACAGATGAAGGAGGAAAGGAAGCAATGCCCGTTCCATACACACACAGCTTAACTCATTCCAGCAAATACTGGGTGCGAAACAGTATGCTCGTTACTTTCATAACATCAAGATGGGACAAGGCTCCTGTGAGAAGTTCTGGAGTATTATTAATTACAAGTACATTAATTACAAGGACAATGAAAACATTGCAAAAATTTTAATACGCCAGGGGCATTCATGTATAGCACAACCTTTCCAAATGTTCCACATAAGGTCGGACAGAATGGACAACTTGTCCAAGGTCACTAAAGCTAGTAAGTTAAGGCGTACTGGCTCTGCCTCCCATTTCCATCCTGAGGTTTTGGGATGCGCTGACAGCACCACTGCCAAAAGCGCCTCGAGGCGGGGGAGGGGAGGAAGGCTAGAGCACTTTAATCCCAGTCCCAGTCGCGCAGTAGAAAACAAAAGAAACCAGAGGAGCTGCGGCGGCGCCGGAGTCGGGCCTGGAACACCCGAAATCCGGTGGGAGGCTGCGTGGGGATGGAGGGACTGGTAGGCCAAGGGAGTAAGAAACACGGAGAGTCTCAGCGTGGAGACACCAGCGCTGGGCCTGTGGGGGGGTCCTGCCTCCCCTTCATTTTTCCACTGGGACTTTTCAAAAAGGCTTCACCAATTTTACCATCAGATGTTATTTTTTGTAAAGCAAAAAAAGCCCACAACGATTCGGAAGCGCTGGAGCTTTCGGACGGCAACCAGATCCGCCGCCCCAGGGACACACGTCCGGACCCGCGGGCAGGCAGCCGACGGAGGCGCCCCAGGCAGGGCCTCGCGCGCAGGGGAGGGGCGGGGCCGCGCGGGGGGCGGGGCCGCGCGGGGGCGGGGCCGGCCCCGGGGCACCTGCCGGCGGCTGCGCAGACGGCCCTCCGCCCCGCCCCCTCCGCCCCGCCCCCGGATCCCGCCCGCCGTGTGTTTACGTGGAGACGAAGATGGCGGCGGTGACGGCGCTGCTCGTGCGGGCCGGGACGCTTCGCCAGTGAGCGCGGAGACTGGTCCCACTCCGGGCGGGGCGGGAGCGGCGGAGCTTGCCGTCCCGCCTCCGTCTGAACAGCGCTTTCTTCTCTGCCCCTACCCCGTCCCTGCTTTCCCCGCCCACCCCGCAGAGGCCATGGAGGACGAGGAGAGGCAGAAGAAGCTGGAGGCCGGCAAAGCCAAGGTAGGAGAGCCGGCGGTCGGCCCGCGGCGGCTGGGCGGCGGCGGGGGGGGCCCGGGGCCGCGTTCGCCGCAGCCTCGCGCGCTGCCCGGGGGCGGAGGCGCTGCGGGCTCTGCGCTTTTCCTCGGCTCCCGCCCGCCTCTCCCGTTCCCCAGGCGGGGAAAGCCTGGCGCCGCTACCTCGCCGAGGAGACTTGGCGCAATTGGGTGGTGTGGCTCCGGTCTCGGGAATGCTCAAATAAAACGCCTCTTTTATTGTATTGCTTTAAGCCTGTAATTAATTGCTTTTAAATATCTAGCCCTTCCCTTTTGGGGCGAGCCTCCAGGCTGGTGCCGGTATTGTGTTTTCCAGGGTGGGGATTTAGGGCTTTTCTTTATTGGGTGGGGGGTTTGCGTGCCGATCGTCAGCTTGTCTTTTCCCGGTGGCACGCTGGCACTCTGGGGCGTGTGTGATTGGCCTGTGACAGCTGTCTCCGCTGTGGTTTGAGTGTGCCACAAGTGCCAGCTGTGAACTTGGCTGCAGGGGCGTTTTTAGAAGCGTGCCTTTGTATGTTTGTGTTTGCAGGTCTTTGTCACGGCACGCGCGCTTTTGTTATAGTGTGGAATGGAAGATCTGAGGCTGAAAGGTTCCAGATACTAAGCAACACCTATAGAATTCTGGCTTTAAAGGCTTTATTATATATATATGTATATATATATGTATATATATATATATACATATATACTGTATAATATACAGTATTTGCATGTACGTGTGTGTATATATACATCTGTATAGCTAATGAGTTCCTATTTGTGTGTATGCACATGTATGGAAAAGCCTGCAAAGCAAATTAATGCAGAAATATACATTGGCATTATGAAAAATTTGACATAGATGAATATAAATAGGATATATGTTTCTTTTGAAAATCATACGTCTGACCATATCTTTTGTCAGGTATGAAACACTCCCTTTCTCCCTACAATGAAGGTACCTTTTATAGGTTTTTAGAGCTAATCGTTGGCAAGTGTACTTGGATCACAGGTACAGTGCAACACAGTTAATTGGGTTTTTTCTCTCTTTTCCCGTGTTGCCACATAAACAAAGGAAACCAGGTCAATGACTTCCCTAATCAATGAAGGGTCATGCTGCAGAGATGCTGTAGTAGACAGATGCTCAACGTGAGTTGGTTAAAGAAATAAATGTATTAACTAGGTTCTTATTTATAAAATAAAGTTGACTTTACCAACTTTACTTGGTTGGCCAAGATTTAAATGTTTGTCTGTAGCCTGGTAGGTTTTTTTCCTCTAGATTGTAGATGGAGGAAAAGAGGAATCTGCGTTTCAGAAGCCCAAAGTTGCTTACACTTGTGTAACCTGGGAAACTGAGCAAGCTTTGTGCATCCATGAAATTGGAGCTGTAGGATGTGATTCCATCCAAAAGCTTTGAAATTCCGATTATTAGATATTCTGTTACTCTAGAATTCTTACTGCCGGTCCTGAAAAGCATGTTTACTAAATATACATGAAGCAGTTCTAACAAGTTTTGCATTGTACAGACGCATTTCATTGTAATTGTTGCATTTGATTTGTCAAAATAGAATTTTAGCTTGTGTGTGTATTTCTTTGTTATCCAAAATTCTACTTATAGATTGACTTTTATTGTAGAAGGTTATTTTCTTGTAGTATTAAGCCCAGTTTTTGCAGTGAGAAGTAAAACTGTGAGACTAGTAAGGCAAGAATATATTTGCTCCTGCATTAGCTATTCAGTGTAGAAATACTTCAGATAAATCTTAAAGGTGACTTAAGGGGAATCATTTTCTAGGGCCTAAAAATGAGGTGGAATATTACACAGATCATGAAGACTGATAGGAACGTGGGAAATAGAATGAAAACCACATCATCAAAAATAGTGTATACGTTATTTCATTTGTATAAACATGTGTCTTTACATTAGGACTGAAAAATTGTGGAATAAAAGTGTAACTATTTAAGGGTGGGGGATGTAGCTTAATGGTAGAGCACAAGGGCCAGAATTCAGTTCCCAGCACCCCGCCCAACTTTAAAAAGTAGTCAGCAAGCTTATTGAACTTCTGTTATACACACATACACGCACACATGCACACACACATTTTGAAACAGGAGCTCGCTATGATCCAACCTGAACCTGAAATCCCTGTGTAACACAGGCCTAATTTATATTAAGACTTGGAAAATACAGAGGTGTGACCAGTCTTTCATGGTTCAGTTGGAAGAAGCAGCAGACCCTGAAAAGTGAGAGCACTGTGAGAGAGAAGAGGCAGCGCTCATTTTTGTGTGTGTTTTGTTAAAATGTTTTATCTTGCCACCACATTTTCTGAAATATTTGATGTAAGTGTAGGGAAGCATGATGCCTATTGAGTCGTAGGTGTTCCCTAAGTCCTTGCTCATTGAAATGTGGGCAGAGTGGAAGTGAGTCTGTAATGAGTGCAACTTGACCAGCATGGTTGTAGTTTAATCCAGGATTCTCTATACCAGAAGTCTCTTAGTACTGGCATCAGAAACCACGTAAAATGATAATTTTCCAGAATTTATTCAGAGACTTGGTTCTCAAAATGTCTCATTTGTTCATAAAAGTTAAGCATTTTATTTGACAAATGTGTTTTTACAAAACACAAATTTTTAAACTTTTTCTTGTGCCATTGAAAAATCTTTCTGTTTATACTTTATAAGTGATCATTTAAAAAAAATAGCTGTCATGTGTCCTTTGTGAAATGTTTTATACCAACCAAAGTCTGCAATAGTAGGAGAAATAATTAAGAGTATACTTACCTTTTAAAATAATTCTGTGACAACCTTTTCAGTTGGAAGAATGCTTACAATTAAAATGGTGTGTGTGTGTATACACACACACACACACACACACACACACACACACTTAAAAATACACAAAGATAATGTCAGTTGTGCTTATTTCTGGGTAGTGATTTATAGATAATTTTAATTTTCTTTACATTTTTATTATTTTCTAAATTCTCCACTGTGTTTCTTGTATGACCAAGCAAAATATTTAAATTTTGTTTTTAAAAAATAATAAAGGCTTACCAAACAGTGATAAAACATATGTGGTAGAGGTCAGCCTTGGGGCCCCCTTCCGGTTAGTGGAACCTTTTACCCCTCTATCCTTATTTTCAAAGTAAACCCTCCTCTTTGCACCTCACCTGCTTTTTCTGCAATAAAGGGCGGGGGGGGGGGGGGGACACGTGGTAGAGTGCTGGCCTCGCATGAGCAGGATCCAGGTTGAAGCTCCAGGTTTTTTCTTTTTTAATGATAAAAGTTACATTATATTTTATGCTTTATCCTACCATGAGACACAGAACATCGAGATCTCTTACTTTAAGGTTCCAGAACCATAATTCTTAGTCTAGTACTACTGTGTTACATAATTGGAATTCTGTATTATGTGACTTGTATTATCAGTGACAGCCCAGGGAGCCTGGCAAAATGGACTTCCTGGCAGTTCAGTTTGTCTTCTGCTCTGTGACTTTTTGCTTTTCTGTTGGGTACTCAGCTGTGTGCTCTGTCCTGAAGTTGCAAGAATCCTGACACCTGGAGATGTAAGATGTTACTGCATTGTTAGTATTTTCAGAGTTGGGCTGGCATCAGGCAACAGGGCATCACAAGCACCGAGCAGGCTGCCCTTGTGGTGAGCCAGACTTTTGCAGCTACACCTTAAAGGACTTCATTTTTTTCCAAGTAAATGTATTGAAGTTATAGAAACTATTGTAACAGAATTAAATATATAATGTGTGTCTTTCGTGTATTTGTGTATTTAGTGTAAAATTATTCAGCATATCACATCGAGTACTTTTTAAAGTTCTTCTTTTGTTGCCGAATCCAGATGCTGTTGAGCATCTTATATGATTGACATTATTTATTGAATAATTACTAAAATTGCACACAAGTTATGTGTTCAGTAAATTGTAATTTTCTCAGTTACTTTTTTGTTGCTGTGACTCAATACCTGACACACACAAATTCAGGAAAGGAAAGGTTTATTTTAGCTTACAGTTTCAGGTGGTCACAGTCCATTCAGGGGTGGCTGGCAGCAATTGAAGTACATGGCAGAGGCAGAAAGGTGGAGGCAGCTTCTTAGGACATCACCAACACACAGGCAAGTGAGACTCCTTGAGACTAGTCAAGTCCCAGTCTTAGTCTCTCCTGTATCTGGGTATCGAAGGTCTGGCCACTACACACCTTTAGTCTTAACTCACACGCCTTTAGTCTCAAGTCACATGCCTTTAGTCTTAACTCACACATCCCTAATCCCAACCACTGCAATCCACCCCTCCAGACCAGACCCCAATCCACCAACATTACATGGCTCCATAGACAATCCATACATGAGACTTTGGGGGACACTTCAGATCCTAACCACAACATTCCACTCCTGGCCCCCAAAAGACTCATGTCCTCCCCAGGTAAAATGCATTCAGTCCTTCTCCAAGAGTCACCAAAGTCTTAACAGTTTTAGCACTGCTAGAGAAACTCCAAGTCCATAGTCTCCTCTGAGATGTAAGACAAATTTTTAGCTGAGAGCTCCTGTTCAAACCAAAGAGTTAAGCACTTCCAACATAAAATGGCACAGAGTAAACATTTCCATTCCAAAAGGGATGAATAAGGTAATAAAAGGCAAGAGGACCAGAACAGTTCCTAACTCCAGCAGGGTAAGGGTTAAATCCTGTAGCTCCATGTCCAGCAACTGGAGTAAATTCTGGCGAGGCATGAACTCCAAGGGGCTTGGATGGTCCCACCCCTGTGGCATTGCTGCTGACTGCAGCCGCCATCTTCTCTCCTTTCGGCCGGATCCACTCACGGCCTGCTGCGTTTCTCAGCTGACAGTCCGTGCTTCTGGCTTCTCCAAATTTTCGGGCTCTCCACTGGACCTTAGGCTTCTCCTTCACAATTTCACACACTGCCCTCTCAGGGGCACTCTGCTTGGCCTCCAAGGCCTTCCTCTGAAACCTGGATGGAAGCCTCCCTGAACCCACAACTGTTAGGCTGTGCAAGTTTGTAAAGCCAGGACCATGTGGATGTCTCCCAAGATCCGCCACTGGCTTGGGCAGTGATCTGGCTCCTTTGTTTCACGGTTGCAGCAGCTTCTGAGTGCCTGGATTGCTGAACTGTAGGAAGCTGAGCTCCAGCAAACACTTCCCTCTTTGGCCCTATCAGGAGTCCTGGGGAACTCTTCACAGGACAAGATCTTTTGCCTTTTCACCCTTTAATTGGTAAAGGGTGGAATCTTGGTGATTCCTGAGTCATTGTGAAGGCCTCCTTCTTACAGTCTTGATTCCAACTTCTTGGTTTCTATTTAATATTAGTCTCTTGAACAACCACATACTTTTGTACTCCAGACTGTGAGTTCTTTTACATCTGTTCTCTCTGCCATTGTCACCTGGCTTTCACCATAAAGCTGGCTAACAGCCGCAAACAGTAGCCATGTAACAGTTTAAACATCAGTCTGTCTTGAGATCGCCTCCACTAGAGTAAGCAGTCCACCACCCTTAATTTCAGTTTCAGGAAAAGTCTCTGGACAAGGGAAAAATGCCAACAAACTTTTTGCCAGAGTGTAGCACACATGGTCTTTAGGCCACTTGTCAATACAGTCCTCCTTCCCATCTGAAATTTCTTGAACCTGTCCTTTCCAACCCACACTTGTATTAGCATTCTGGTCGTCTGAGCTTTGAATAGAATCTCCCATCAAGCTCAGCTGAGAGCACTCAAAGACTTCTCCAGTTGACATCCTCGAACCTTTCCAGATTCCTCCCGCAAACCAGTTCCAGTGGCTTCTGAGCCACATCATTAGGTAAAGTACAGCAATGACCCCACTTCTGGTACCAATTTCTGTCTCAGTTTTTTGTTGCTGTGACTCAATACCTGACACGCATAAATTTAGGAAAGGAAAGGTTTATTTTAGCTTACAGTTTCAGATGGTCACAGTCCATTCAGGGGCAGCCGGCAGCCGGCAGCAATTGAATACATGGCAGAGAGAGAGGTGGAGGCAGCTTCCCAGGACATCAAACAAACAGGCAAGTGAGACTCCTCAAGACTAGTCCAAGTCCCAGTCTTAGTCTCTCCTGCATCTGGGTATCGAAGGTACACACTACACACCGTTAGTCTTAACTCACGCACCTTTAGTCTTAAGTCACACGCCTTTAGTCTTAACTCACAGGCCCCTAATCCCAACCACTGCAATCCACCCCTCCAGGCCAGACCCCAATCCACCAGCGTTACATGGCTCCATAGACAATCCATAACATTAAAATACATAAGACTTTTGGGGGACACTCCAGATCCTAACCACAACAGTAATTATATGACTTATGTTTAATAGGCATTTTCTGATTGAAGAGTAGTGTCAGTTGTGTACCTTGTGTGTAAACTCTCGGTTACTTATTTATTATAATACTGGAGATAGAGCTTAGGTCCTTTGCCCTGAGCTACATCCCCTACCCATCTTTTATTTTTGATTTTTGAGACAGAAACTCACTGAGTCACTTGCTTGCCAGGCTGCACTCTCACTGGGATCCTTCTGCTCCACCTCCGGTGGTGTTGTGATTATAGGCATGTACCACTGGGTGCTGCTCTTAGTAGGTTGTTGATAGCAGAAGTTTTTACTTTTTTCCACTGTGATGGACAGCCATAGTTATGGTATAAAATTGTTCTTTGGATATGTCAAACACACTGTTTCCACAGCTGAGATTTATGCGACATTGGCTCGTCCCCATGATTTAAATCTAATTCATGATCTTTAGGCTTTGCTGAAATAAAGTAAATAAAACAAAGCATTATGAGATAATATGGAGGGAAGGAAGTATGGGCAGGATAGGCCTTTCGAAGTACTAATACATACTAAGAGTCTCAAGGAAATTATAGAATGGCAGGAACACAGAAGTAATAAGATCTAGTGAAGAGAGATTTTTATTTGAAAACAATTTTTGTCCCACTCTAGTCTCAGTGCATTTCCTTGGATGTGTCCTTTTTAATACTTCCTCTCTTCAGCTGTCAGTTCCAGTGATAGAATGCCAGATGTCCTTGTTTAATGATACCACATAGAAAAGAGCAAGCAATGACGATTGAAAAGAAGTTAGGATAAACCCAAGGGATTGGACCATGACAACACTGAGAAAAAAAATTTTAATAAAAACATCCCTTATTTTTTTTTACAAGTAAAATGGTTTATAGTGGAAGCTACACTATAACGAGAAAACATGTATCATAGGCCACTGATTTTTGAAGTAGAATTTCTTTATATAGCAGCTAGAAAAAGTTCTTGGAACAAATTGTTGAACGTTACTAACAAACAACATTTTTATTTGTGTTTCTCACTGTAAGTCCTTTAAAATTAATGTCAGGTAGTCTATTTGATTAGCATTACTTTACAGCTTTAATTTGGAAAAGCTACTAGAGTTTATTTATAAAAGTTGTTTCATATGTGTGAGAGAAAGAGAGAGAATGAATACAACAATTTATAGCACTGATATTTGGCGTGGTAGAAAGTCTTTGAGTTTGGAGACATTTATTTCCTTGTTTGTTCATTTGTCATTTTGAACACCTACAACTGTGGCTTAGACTTTTACTTAGCATGAATTTTTTTTTTTTTGCAAATTCTGCCTTTTCTGTAGAAATAATCCTGTCACAGCTGTCAGAGTCCATGGTCTCAGCCTGTGTTTTGAAGAATAAGAGAAATAGTGAACTTTGAGTTCTTGTGGTGCTAGATATTAAAAAAGCTATGGGGGCTGGAGGAATGTCATAGTGTTTAAAGCGCTTGCTTTGCAAGCACAAGGCCCTGAGTTCAGTTCCCCAGCACCACATAAAGCTGGGCATGGTGGTGGACACCTGTAATACCAGCATTCAGGAGCCTGGGCAGGTGGATTGTTTTGAGTCCAAGGCCAGCCTAGGCTACTCCAGTGAGTTCAGGACCAGCCTGAGATACAGAGTGAGACCCTGTATTAAAAAAAAAAGCAGTAGCAGCTATGGTTATTATTTAAATTGAGGCAACACTTTTAAAAGTTAATAATTTAAAAGTGAACAGCAGTTCCTTGGCATAGTACAGTGTTATGCATCCTAGAATAAAACCCTATTTCACTTCTTATTCCTTCCTCCCTTAGGTTACTAGCAACAACCAATTTACTTTGTGTTTACTTATTCTAGATATAAATGAACTCATACAACACGTGACTTGTGTTTCTGGCTGCTTTCACCTGCTATGTTTTGAGGAGCATCCCTGTGGTATTGGTACTTTATGGCCCTTTACAGCTGAGTAATGCTTCAATGTGTATATATACTACTATTCGATCATACTTTCACTTGCTTAGAGGTGTTTAGTTTTTTTTTTTTTTTCTGCTTTTTGTCTTTTGTGAACAGCACTTATGTACAGAAAACAAGTACTTGTTTTCTTGGGTAAATAATATAGGAGTGGAACTGCTGAATCATGTGGCAATTCTATGTTAACTTTTTGAGGAATCTCCAAACATTTGGCTATGCTATTTTATATTCCCATTGATAAAGAAAGAGGATTACAATTTCACTATGTCATCCTGACATTTGCATTTTCCATTAATTAATTAATCAATTAATTTAGTGGTAGTGGGGATCAAGCCCATGGCCTTTCTACTGAGCTACTTCCCCAACCCATTTTCACTTGGATTTTGATTAGGGTCTTGCTGATTTGTTAGGTTGCCCTAACTGGGCTCAAATTTGAGTTCTTCCTTCCTCAGCTTCCCAGAGTGCTGAGATTATCGGCTTGTGCCTCTTGGCCCCGTTTCTCATTGTAATTTTAATAGGAATTTTCTAATGATTGAGCGTCTTTTCATGCACTTGTTGGTCATTTGAAGATCTTATTTGGAGAAATGTCTTCTCAAGTCCTTGGCCCTTTTATAAATTCGGTTGTTACTAACTTTTTAAATATATTACTCATTATTAAAGTGTGTATCTATTATTCATTTATACTTGTATATACACGAGAGTGTACACACACACACACACACACACACACACACACACACACATATTGAGACAGTGCATATGTACTCATGGATAAGGGAGGAGCAGAAAACCTATTTGTAGGCTTTCTGGACTCACCAAAACTGAAACATACTTCTTTTGAATAATAGATTCTTGGTGAGAATCTTAAAGCACAGTGCTAAATTTGATTTTTTACATGGCCAGCTGTTTTTAATTTTTTAAAAAAATTTTATTTATGTATTTTTAATTTACTTATCTTCTCCCTTTACCCTTCCTACCCTTTCACCCCCCTCCTCTCTTTGCCTTTCCATAAAGCCCATCTTACTTTCTTCTATATCTCTTAATTTTTTTATGTTTTGATTTTGTCATATTAGATCAACCATATGATACTTTCTGGATCTGCTTCATTTCACTGAGCATAATGCTCTCAAGATGCATCCATTTTCCTCCAAATGATTCAAATTTGTCATTCTGAATGGCAGAGTAATACTCCACTGTGTATATATCACATCTTATTTATCTAGTCATCTGTACTTGGGCATACTGGCTTCTTCAAAGATTTGGCTATTATCAGTTGTGCAGCTATAAACATGGGTACGCGTGTATCACCATACTGTGGTGACTTTAACTCTTGGGAAGATAGGCGGAAGAGGTATAGGTAGGTAAAGTGGAATATTGGGCTGGAGGAATAACTCAGCGGTTAAAGTGCTTAGTGGACATTAAGCGCTCAGTACTCAAGTTTGATTCCCCATCATCATTATAAGCTTGGCATGGTGGCAAGTGCCTATAATCCCAGCACTTGAGAGGCTGAGACAGGAGGATTGTGGTGAGTCCAAGGCCAGCCTGGGCTCTGTAGTGAGTTCAGGACCAGCCTGGGCCACAGAGTGAGACCCTATCTCGATAGATAGATAGGCAGGTAGATAGATAGATAGATAGATAGATAGATAGATAGATAGATAGATAGATAGATAAAATGGAATGTCAGTTTTCAGTTTTTTCGAGGAATCTCCATACTGCTTTCCATAGTGGTTGTACCAGTTTATAGCCCCACCAGCAAGCTAGAAGGGTTCCTTTTCCCCACAGCCTTACCAACCTTGGTTGTTTTTTGAGTTCTTAGTAACAACCATTCTACTGGTGGTAGATGAAACCTCAGTGTTGTGTTAATTTGCTTTTCTCTGATGGCTAAAGATGAACATTTTTTCATATATTTATTGACCACTCGAACTTCCTCTGAGAACTGTTTATTCATTTTAGATTCCCATTTTTATTGGATCCTTTAATTTAGAGGGTCTACTTTTTTCAGTTCTTTGTATATTCTTGAAAATAGCCCTCTGCCTAAGGGGAAGTGGGCAGATATTTTTTCCCATTTTATGGGAGCTCTCTTTAGTCTGCTGATTGTTTCCTTGACCACATGGAAACTTTTTAAGTTTCATACATCCCATTTGTTGATTCTTGGTGTTATCTCTTGTGTTTTGGATGTTTTATTGAGGAAGTCCTTGTCTACACTTAAGTTTTAAAGGGTTTTGCCTACTTTTTCTTCCAAAAAGTTCAGTGTTTCTATTTTAATGCCTAAGCCTTTTATCTATTTTGATTTGATTTTGGTGCATGGTGGAAGTAGTGGGTCTGGTTTCATTATTTTGCATGTGGTTAGCCACTTTTCCCAGCACCATTTATTAAAGGGGCTGTCTTTACTCTGGTATGTATTTTTGACCCCTTTGTCAAAGATCAGATGGCTGAAGGTACTAAGGATGTTTGGGCTTCCTCAGTTCTGTTCGATTGATCCACCTGTCTGTTTTTGTGCCAATACCATGTCACTTTAATAGTCTTTTGGTAGAGTTTTTGGGGTCATCTTTGTAAAGGATCATGTCGTCTCATGCCCAGCTGTTTTACAAGTGCATGCAGTTGGTGAAATAGGCACCTGTCGAGTTTTTGGCTTAATCATTACCAGTGCATGTCCACTGTGGGGGAAAAATAACTTCATCTTCTCTAATAAAAAGGCCTGTCAGGTCTGAACATAACAGACCTGTGTATATGTTTTTACCATTGTAAGAAATTTTTATTATAATATTGACCCCTTCTTTTTTACTGTTTGTGATACTTGCCACTAAAATACAGTGTAAGATACTTACTGACCATCTAGGCACACTGTGTAAAACCTTGTTTAATTTGCACATGAGTTTAACCTTATTCAAAAAATACTGAATATCCACACTATTCAAAAATTTAACATTAATCCAGGATATATATTGCCTAGGTTATTTATTTAAATGTATAGAATATTTTGTACTCTGTAACATTCCTTAATCCTACACAAACAATGTAATATTTGTTTTTAGTTGTTGTCAGGGTAGTAATTTCTCTTAGGGGTTACTCTTCACTAGATTTTTTTGTCTGAAAATTTTTGTGACATTTACTTATGTATTCCACTTCTTCCAAAGATGATTTCTTAAAAAGTTTGAAGATATTTTGACTATTCAGAAGTACACTTTATACAATAAAAATTGAATTTATGAATTGTATTAATTGCATAAATGCTCCGATCTAAAGATCTTTGAAAAACTAAAGGAGTAAAAATTAGGGTTTTTTTTTTTGTGATCTGGGAGTTGAAGATTGAATCCATGGCCTCATTGCTTATATTGAACACATTATAAATTTGTGTTGTTTACTAACGATTGTTCATTGTGAGCTCTATGATTAGTTAATCTTTGGAGGTTTAAAAACAAATTTTATTTGATTTTGCTTTATTAGTTGTTTCCTCAGGGAACATAGGGATACAGATCAATTATATCTAATATCCTACTTCCTCATGTACCAAGAATCAAGTTTATGTCAGCGTGTGGGAGGGAAGGTTATGAAACAGTTGATTCCCACGTAATTTATATTCTCTTGACCATGTTTTGTGTATCATGGCATTTTGATACTACACTTGATCTTAGCCCAAAGGCTGAAAAACAATGTATGTTGGTATCCTCAGAGTCAAATAAGTTGATGACCCCAAGGTCAGGTTGTTTAGAAAATATGTAAAATCTACATTAGCAGATGTCTAGTGGGAAGGAATTTGTGTCTGAGTTGAAGGGTTTTAGCTGAAATCCTATTTTCTGTTCGTTGATTACTGAAGAATAGTCAAAGAATTTTTAGTGAAATTTTGTTTGTCAAACTAATATTTGCATGAATTTCTTTCATAATTAAAATAAATGTGTGAACACCTCTAATGGCTTTAACTTTCCCTCTTGAAACAATAACAAGTTTAAAAATAAAGTTTCAGAAAAATAATTTGAGATTTATTTTTGAGAATGTGCATTTTTATAAATTAAAAGAACGACTTTTTTTGTTTTGTTTTGTTTTGTTTTTGCAACAGGGTCTTGTGCTGTAGTCCAGGCTGGTCCTAAATTTACTGTGTAACCCCGAACACACAGTAATTCTGCTTCAACTTTTCTAGTTCTAGATTTACAGGTCCATGCCACTAAGATAAGATTTTAGTCTTATGACTGAAGAGTCTCTGTATACTTAGTTTTTTCTAGGTCTGGATTTAAGTTTTTTTATATTCTAAGTTTTCTCTCTTTTTTAAAAATCTCATGTGCCATCATTTTTTTTTAAATTTATTTATAAATTTTTTTGAGACAGGGTCTTGCTCTGTAGTCCAGGCTGGTCCTGAACTCACTATGGAGCCCAGGCTGGCCTTGGACTCATGGCAATCATCTTGCCTCAGCCTCCCGATTGCTGGGATTATATCATATGTTTTAGGCAGTGTAGTATATACCTATGTCAGAAAGTATTTTGATTGAAGAAACTTTGGAATTTATTTTTCTTTATTTATTATACAAACTCATAACCAAGTTCCAAATTGAATTTTCTTTCTTCGTCGTCTTCTTCGTTGTCGTCGTCGTCTTCTTCTTCTTCGTCGTCTTCTTCTTCGTCTTCGTCTTCGTCGTCTTCTTGAATTTAATGCAATCCTTCTGCCTTAGCTTCTTGAGTGCAGGGATTACATGACTACACCCCATGCCCAGATAATTTTTTTATGTGTTCCTGAGGAATTGAACTGAGGGCCTGTACATGCTGGGCAAGCAATCTAAACACTAATCTACACTGAATTGACTTTTCTGTTCAAAATTTGCCTTATACTTAGCCTTTTTTCTTTTCATACCATAACCTGAAAAATGAGGCCGATATCACTTTATATCTGATCTCCTTGCTTCTGATTTTCTCAGATTGGTTCTATACACTGTCACTCGATTTAACCTGTGAATGTTTCATTTGCTTTGTTTTCACTCTCTGCATTTATTCATTTAGTATTTGTTTGAGCCTCCACATTACACAAAGTCAGTAGAAATTTAGAGATTGAAAATCACAGGTCTGCCTTTAGTATTTTCATACTGTCTAGTTTTTTTTGATACAAGGTCTTGCTCTATAGTTAAGGCTAGTCCTGAACTCACTGTGTAACCCAGGCTGGCCTCCAACTCATGGCAGTCTTCCTGCTGCCATCTCCCCTGCAGGGAATACAGGAATGTGCCACCATGTCCGTTAATATGTTGCTGGAGAATGAAACTCAGGGCTTTGCACTTGCTAGGCAAGTGTTTTAACCACTGAGCTATTCCCCTGGCCTTTTCATATTCTAATGTAGAAGAAAGTCACCCATAATATAGTAACTAGATATTCAGAGTGAAATGTGCAGAGCCATTTAGTTACTCATTTGGTAAATGTGATTGGGCAGTTGTTGCCTGCTAAGCATTGTGCCGGGGTTTGTGGGATTTGAAAGACGTGAAATCTGCCAAATATAAGGCTTATTTTGTTAGAAGGCAGAAACACAAACAGATAATTACATAGGATGTTTAACATAATTCTGATTTACCTATCTCAAAAAAACTCTCATAATTCTGTATCTATGAGAAATACAGAGAAGGGCTGATTCCATTTTGACTGTCAGAGAAAGCTTCCTAGATGGATAGACATTGAATGAAACCTTGAAAAATGGCGAGGAACTAGGTAGGTGAAAGGGTTAAAAGAGAACAGCTTTACTTCTTTGGGTGAGTGCATGCAATAGGTTGATGTTAATTGGAGTAAAAAGCTCTAAGCAGAGTGTGGCAAGAAGTGAAGCCGAAGCAATGGGCTAGGGCACCATCTTGGGTCTCGTGCTCAGGAGATGGAGTTTGTAGGAATCTGTTGATGAATTTTTAGGCTGAGTAATAATAGGGCCTTATAGATTTACATCTAATTTGAGAATTTTAAAAGTTATTCTTTTAATGATATATAGAAAGATGTGCATTTGAGATTGATCCATATGATAGCATTGTGGAGGATGGGTCAAGAAGGACAGAACCACACAGCTTGTTAGGTGGTACAAGTGAGAGATGATGGGATATGGATGGGAGTGGGAATAAATCAAGGAATGTATAGAAGGAAATAGAGTATGGAGAGGATGGTGATTTACCACAAAGATAGAAAAATAAGAGGTATAGTATTAGCTTTGACTTTAGGCAAGATTGTAAATTCAGTTTGGGAAGCAGTGTATAAAACGTTCCTTATGATTCATGTGAATGAAGTTTTCCACAAAATTAGTTGAGAAAAGTATTCTAATGGTAATGACACAAGGGTGGACCAAACCAGTCCATCTAGGCTTAAATTGTGACTGTCTGGTACTGGCTTTATGACTTTTAAGAGATTACTTGACCTTTCTGTACCTTTATTCCTCATTTTTAAATGAGAACAATAATAATACCTGCCTCTGTTGGGGGTTGTTACAAGGATTTAGCTGATAAGTATATTAGAACATCGACTTAACAGTGTTCATCATTATTCCCATACTTTGGTATTCAGGTTGATATTATTATGTTAGTGATACACAAATGATCCAAGACAACTATCATTTTTAAAACATGAAATACTTGATGAAGGTAGCTAAAAGTAAGCAGTGTAGTTCTGTGGAGCTTCTTTGTTCCAAAACAGAAACAAAAATTGAGTTTAGTTAAGTGAAGGAGGGATAACAGCATTATTGTAAAGATGCAAAGATTTCAAAGATGCAAAGAAGTACCAGTGTATTTGCCTCATGAAAACTGAAAAACTACTAGAAACTTGATGCTAGTCTTCCCATCATTTATTCTCTCTTTCACAGTATTTTCTTTATAAGTCAGCTTCCTTTGCTACACATCATTTTGTATGTAATCAGAAATTGTAGGATTCCCAAGTATGTTTTGTCTAACTGAGTTGTTTCCCACTAAGTATCCGTTAAATATTGAGAATACTATAACAGAATACTTGCCATAAACAACCTAAAGGAGAGAAAGTGGAGGAGTAGGGGGAGGAACAGAAGAAATATACAAATGACAGAAGTAGATCTACTCACTTTTAGTAAGTATCTAGCTAACAATTCCCAAATTTTGTTAAAAGTTCCTGGGAAGCTTTGAAAGTTCTTTGATGCCTTGAGTCATGTTCCATATGGAATATAGAATATCTGATGTGGGAACCAGGACTGTTTTTAAAAGAACATCATATGCAATAAAATTTCAGACCAAATAATACAGCCATTTTGCAGATTTCATCACACACACACACACACACACACACACACACACATGTGCGCGCGCGCGACAGACAGCAAGCTAGCTTGTTCAGCTGGGCTCTACTCCTAGTAGAAGAAACCAAGTCTTCATAAAGTCTTTTAAGGGCTATTTTCCGTAACAGCCATAACTTTTTTGTTGTTGTTTCTTATTTTTGTGGTACTGCAGATTGAGCCCAGGACCTTAACACTAGCTACATCCCAGCTTCCCCCACCCCCACCCCCCACTTTTTGATATTGAGGCAGAGTCTCAGTCATTAAGTTGTCTAGGCTGGGCTCAAATTGCGATCCTCCTACTTCAGCCTCCACTAGTGAGCCTGGCTAACCATACAACTTTTTATGAGCCAGCTACTTTACTTGTTGTGCATCTGAAGAAATAGGGATGATTTAAGCCAGAGCAAAAACAGCCTGTATTGAGTACAGAGAAGAGTGTTGGTCTGCAAGTTGTCCAGTTGAGTGATCTTATATACTGTGCTTTAGAGAGTACTTTAGAGTACCTGTAGATTATGAGTATCACAGTAGACACTGATTTTAGAGTCATTACAAGGTGGTTCCCCTATATGATCTTTCTTAACAGATCTACTACATGCTTACTTCTTAATTTCAAGAAGATGCTGATCGATTCACCTCTTTTGTCATCAGAGAAGGGTGGGAGGAGAGTTAAGAGATGTCATGGCCAGTAGGATCAGTGAGCACTGCCCATTTTTCTAGGAAGGAAGTTCTGTGTACTTTAAAAAGTACTTAAATTGTTTTTACCCCATTTTATTGGTATGTATAAGTGCACAGTTTAAGGTTTACATGAGGTTAAGCATTTTGTGAACATACCTATCTTGTCAAGGTGACAAGGACTTTCCCACTCTCCTTTTGTCCCTCCCCCTACCCATCCCTCCCTCCCTACTCAACCACCCCCCCCCCCTTCACTTTGTTTTTCGTTTTAAGCTCCATGAGGTCGTTGTGATCTGGGTTTCTCATATCAGAGAGACCATTCGATGTTTCACTTTCTGCTTCTCACTCACTTCACTAGGCATGATATTCTAAAGTTTCTTCCATTTGCCTGCAAAAGCCTCCACACTGTTGGACTTTATAGATGCATAGTATTCCATTGTGTATAAGTACCACAGTTTGTGAAAAGTACTTAAATTGTTTATCTACAAAAGAGTACATATAAAATATATATTAAATAAAGCTTATTTTATAAAAGAACACCAATGCCTGTCATTCAGTTTAAGAAACACACATGTACAAATATATTTGAAACTTTTCCCTATCTGATCCCACTCCTTGACCTCCTGAGGTAATTTGCTTTTTTACACCACATACAGGTACAAAGCTGTATTATTTTCTTGTTTTTGAACTTAATGGTGTCATTATACAGCATCTTCAGTGATTTACTTTTTGTTCGGTATCATGTAAAATATTTTCATCCTGCAAGTATTACATGTAGGAATTGACTTAGGTTTGTATTTCTATCAGTGCATATTTGGGTTGTTTTATTGCTATTGCAGATAACGTTGCAGTACTGTTGTCTGCATGTGCCACGTTTTAGGGTTGTGCAGAAATCATGATCCTATGGTCCGTTAGTCCTCAGGAGTAATGAGTAGGTTTGAGAACAAAGTAGAAAGAGGGAGTGAAGTCAAAAGCAAACTGTTTTTTGTGTTTACTGTTTACCTGGTTTTATCACGTAAATGATCTCTTGACAGGTGTCACTGGGAGCTGTTGATGGAGACTAGATACCTAACATCCATCAACATGGACCATAGTACTGATCATATATATGTAGCAGTTTCTTATTTTTTTCAGGTGATGTTGCCTGCAAAAAATACATTTTTCAGAAGAATTATCTAATCTAGGCCTCTATACCTCAGGTGTTAAGCTCACATGGATTTATGCTTTGAGAAACTATGTTTACCTGGTATAGATATACCTTGCTTAGGGATTCTTATTTATAGCAGTTGTGTTATTTTTCATTTAATGAGATTAAAATTCATAACATTCAGAAACTAGATAAATTCAGGGGCAAATTTCCATCCTGCTTGCTGTTCATTGTAGGCAATAATTGAAATGACTGAAATGAAACAGAGGTTGCATCTGAATAGCAGTCTTATCTTTTGGGAAAGGATTTCTGTTAGGTGTGTAGTTTTCTTATCCTTTAAAAGTAGTTGTATTAACACATGGGCCCATGATAATTTTATCAGTGAATATTCCTTTCAGATCTGTGGGTAAGGAAGGTGTTGAAGATCTTTTAGAGAAAAAAAACAGTAGTTGATAGTCTCATAACCCCCAAATAATCATGTTTAACAATTTGTTGTTTATTTCTTGCCTTTATGCATAGTTTATCTTTTCAACTCCTCTTAACACATTCTTTGCAAATTCGCTTATTTTTTTTGAGAGCTTATTTGTACATTAAACTTTTTTGGAAGTGTCTTTTGACCAAGACCTAAAACTACATTGTGAGAGCATTCTGCAATATAATCATGAACCTGGTGATATCAGGTTTTTTATTTTTTATTTTTTATTTTTTTTAAACTGGGTGCATTGGCACAGCTTGTAATCCCAGCACTCTTGAGAGGCTGAGGCAGGAGGCCTGCATGTTCAAGCCCAGCCTGGGCAACTTGGTGAGATCTTCTCTCCAAATCAAAAGTGAAGTATGGGCTGGGGATGGCTTTCACTGGCAAAGCCCTGGGTTCAATCCCCATTACCCTCCCATTCTAAAAAAGAAAAATGAATACGTAGGTATTTGAAAGTTCTGACAAATAATACCTGAAATTATTTTTCACTGAGAAATCATTATTTTTAACTGAGGAAGTACTTTGAGCCGGTGTGCAGCTGCTGTTCCAGCCATAGAGTAAATAAGCTTTGGGTTTGATTCACAGTCTCTGCCTTCCTGGATCTTGCTTTCTAGTTTCATGTTCTGAAGTGCTAAGATTTCATCATATACTCAATAACATTTAACTGATGTTTTAATAATTTTATGTACTTAGAAATGATTTGTACTAAGCAATATAATTAAATAATTCTCTTTATTTTACTTTTTTTTTTACCTGAAATCATTTAGAGCCATCCTTGATGGCACATGCCTGTCACTGCAGTACTCGAGATGAGATCAGAGCCTGAGGATCATGAATTCTGTACCAAATTGGGCTGTTGAGACCTTGTCTAAAACAAGGGTGAGGGGAATCATTTATGATTGGGTAGTATTTACTATTTTAAGCAGTAGTTTACTACTTCTCATAACAGAGAATGGTAGTTTTTCTCTTTTGTAGTGGAGAATGCTAGTTTTTCTCCTTTGTTATTAAGTAAGGGTAGAGAGAGAAGAAAATAGATTATTAAAAATTTTCTCCAAAAAAACCCCATATAAGAACCAGAAGATAAAAGTTTCTTCTAATGTCTGACTTCATTGTGCAGTTGAAAAAGCTGCATTTTGCCAAGGTTGAATGGCTTGTCCAAAGTTACATAATTGGTTTATGAAGAGTCTCTGTAGACCTTACAGTCCAGTGCTCATATATTTGAAACTCAATATTTGTGTCTGTTGTATGCCCAGGCAATATTTAAGATGCTTGAGTTACAGAATTTGTTTTCTTCTTAGCCATGAAGGTGTTCTAAATCCTTTATTTAAGCAGTTATAGAATATAAATGGGTTCACAAACTCAGTGAGGTAGTCTTGTGACCTTTTCCATTCTTGATTTCCTTAGGACTTTTTGGTACTGTTTTTCAACAGTTTTGTTTTTTATTGAGATGGTTCCTTGCTATGTTGCCCAGACTGACCTTGATTTCCCAGGCTAAAATAAGCCCTTGTCTCAGCCTCCTGAGTAGTTGGGATTACCGTATAACTAGGGCAAATTTGTATGTTTTTTAATATTTCTGGAAAATACGTTTCAGAGCATCCTTGAAATGCTACTTTTGTCTTCTTTGCCTTCAGTTACCTATGTACAAATGGGTTTTAGGTCAATTGTAATTTTGTTTCCCATCGTTAGGTCACTGAAGTTTTGTAGTAGTTTTTATGGCATTCTTCTTTATAATTGAGGGATGTTGAAAGGTTTAAAGGCAGTGCTGAATTACAGTTGTCATCATAATTAAAATTATTTAGGGTTTCTTAACTTCTCAATAGCAAAAAAATACCATCTCACCCCTCTCTCCCTCACTTACTTCCTCCCTCCCTCCCTTTCCCCTCCTCTCCTCTGAAACAGAGTCTCACTCTATAGTCCAGACTATGTCCTGAACTCGCTATGTAGCCCAGGCTGGCCTAGAACTCATGGCAGTCCTTCTGCCTTGGTCTCCTGAGTGTTGGGATTACAGGTGTGCGCCACCATGTCTGATTTGTCTCTGTCTTACAATTTTTTTTAAGAAAACACTATAGAGAATAGATTACACATTTTAAGATATTTTGTAACATTCTCTTTAAAGGAGTGTTTGTTATGCCGTCTTTGTTTTTATTTTCTCTCTAATCTTCTCAGAAAAACACTTTGATTGGTAATTTTGTTTATTCACATGTTTAAAGTTAGTGTTCTGCTATTATGTATAATAACAAAGAACAACAGCTGAGGATGGGAAGCATTGGTATAAGAAATATAGAATGTTCTTGTTCTCTTCTGCATTGCTATTGACTGTAATCTTCAGTAGGTAATTCATACTGTTATTCCTATCCTTGCTTCTACATTCTTGTCTCAATGAGATGTTTTCTAACATCTCACATCTTCATTCAAATTATCTATTAACAGGCTTTGCTAATACCTATGGTTTTTTTCCGAAATGCTTTTTTTGACCTGAAATTATGCATTTCTGGTTTGACTTTATAAATTCATTTTTTCCTACTGGAAAATCAATAAATTATGTAGAACAAATGAACTACATACTCACTATCTGTCATACATCAAATTATTTTACTTTACAGTTATAAAACTGTATATCCACACCTCTTGGAAAACCTTTGAGAAAATGAGGACAAACCAGGTTTCCGTACTATCTCGATATATGTATGAATGGCTGTTGAATTTGAGAAATTATGCTTTAATTGCTTTGCACAGTTGTGTGAAATTACAGGCTGGCCCTCACTGAAATGGCCTTCTCTATAGATATGACATTCTTGTTTATCATTCATTAAGATTCTTAAAGATTGAAGACAGCACTGAATTATAGTAATCACTGTAATTAGAATTAACAATTTTTAAATTTTTTATAGCAAAAGTACAATTCTCTCTGTAAAGCTATTTTAACTCATGTAGTACAATGCCTGGCACATTCTAAACATTTAGTAAACTTGCAGAAGCAGATTCCAGTTATTTTTGAAAGGATATTATAAAAACAGAGCATTTTTATACACTGAAGTTTCATTGATTTATTCAGGGTTATTTATAAAGTTATATGTTTAGTAAAGGAGTAAATTATTATTTATGATTAGTCAGTTATTCATGTTCTGGTCAAGGTAAGATGTTTTCTTGAGATCTGAACCCATGTTGGGAGACAAATATATATGGCTGTAACATCTTTCTAGTAAATCTTGCAACTATTTCTGTGACTGCATATGTTAACATTTTTATAATTGGCTTCCAAATGACAAACACAGATGGCTGTAGTCTGAATTTGCAGCATGTTTAGAATAAATGTTTTCTCAGAAATTTAAAGTGCATCATTTCAGAATCAGACTGTTACCTGATTAAGTTTTTTGCTTATTTGCTAGCTTGCCATTTTTCAGGTTTAAAAAGCAATGACTTAAATAGCTGTAAAAATTGAATATGTGATATGATCTTGTTCCTTCTCACGTTTTTCTCAAGCAGATTTCTTGACAGAAAACTGGGGAGTTTATTTCCCTTGAGAATTTTTTTTTGGTGGAGAAAGATTAATGAGATAAATTATTTTAATGTTTTCATTCATTTAATAAGTAACTAGAAGATGGTTAATTTATTATTATTATTATTATTATTATTATTATTATTAGTCTAGCTCTGTAGTTCAGGCTGGCCTCAAACACACAGCAGTCCTTCTGCTTCACCTCCCAAGTGCTGGGATTAAAGGTCTGCACCACCACATCAGGCTTACGAGGTGCTGGTGCTGGGGAATCAAACTCAGGACCTCGGGTTTGCTAAACAAGTGTTCTAATTGTTGGGTAGTTCCTCCAGCCCCAACATTGTTAATTTTAATTTCAAAATTATGGAATGTTTTGGTAAAGTATAATTAAATATGTCTCAGGTTCTCTGCAGCTACTTAAGACTATTGTTTGTGAGGTTTTCTGTAAAAGCTTTTTCATTCCAACATAAATATTGAATATTTTTCTAGGTTTTGGATATATATATAGGAACAAAACAAAAGTCTTTGACATCGTAGAGCTAACTTCTGGTTAATTGTTTTAAAAATAAATGCAACTTCATATGATCAGTAATACAGGAATAAAATAATGTTTTGTAATTGTATGTCTTTATAAGTGACTCATTCTAAATACAGTAACAACCAATCTACTTTTTATTCCTTGTCTGCAGTCATTTTTATTTGGGTCCCTTTAATTATGGATGGTGTTGTCTCAATTTTTTTTTTCTAAATCATACTTTTTATAATGTAGTTTTAGTTTTTCTTTTGGGCACATTCTCACACATCTGAGTAAATTTATATTAAATATAAATTATATTACCTAACAGAAATGGAATTTTAGACACTCTTCTTTGCCATAATATATGTTTAAATATATGCTAATACAACATTTTCAAGAAGTTTCTGAAATTGAGTGTAAATATTAAGAATGTGTCATTATCAATTTTTTTGGCATTGTCTTTTCTCTCAGGGATCTTTTAAAATATTATTCCTGGGCTTCTGATTCTACTTACAGATAATTTAGTTATAGGATATTTTATATTTATATATAGTTAGCATATTTTTAAGAATGAACCTGCTTTCTTCCAAAGTATTCTAAGTACATACCAAGAGCTTAGTTAGTAATGCACAATTAGAAGCAACTGGTCTTGCACCTGTTCCTTGGGCAGACATGAACTGGAATGACTAGGTAGTTGTTAAATAACTGGGAAAATGTTTAAATGTTTCATATTTCTATATTCTAAAGGCTGATGATTAGATATTTCTAATTTATGAGTTAAATGTATTAAGTGAATAGGACATGTATACAAACTTTAAAGTAGATAAGTATAAAATATGCTGTATGGCTTTTACAGATAACGTCACATTTTAGTTAACAACATTGATGTCATTCACAAGATTGCTGAAATACTTTATGTAAAGGAAATTTGTTGACCATCTTTCATTGATCTAGTTAATAGGTCTGGTAATTCTAGCAGTGTCTTTCTGCTGAAGCATAAAGGAACTGAGAGCGGGACTAAGAAATTAGTGGCTAGTAGTTGCTTCATATAAAACTTAGAAAATTTGTTGCTATTAAAAACAAATGTAAATGAGAAAAAGGTAAAACACCTGCAATTTCAAGTCCAGAAATATTAGAGTTATTATGGTTATTGTGGAGAATTTACCTATGTCTATGAGTACATTGTTACTAAGATTTGAGCTAGATACAATTGCTGAAGATTGTAGTCCTGACACCTGCCTTGTCTTTGTTAAAAGGAAGTGTAATTTTTCTTCCATAAAAATATCTACTGCTATATCATGAATATCTTTCCAAGCAGTGGTTTGTCTTGAGATTAAAAAAAAATTATTATTTTTACTTTTTGAGAAAGGGTCTCCCTTTATAGCCTAGGGTGGTTCTGAACTCCCTATGTAGCCCAGGATAGCCTCAAGACAATCCTTCTGCCTCAGACTCCCAAGCGCTGGATTTCAGGTGTGTGCCACCCCACTTACCTTTATGGGGTGCTGGGGAATTGAACTCAGGGCCTTGTGCTTGCAAGGCAAGTACTTCAACCACTGTGCCATTCCTCTGGCTTTAGATTTTAGATACGGACTTGCCATAGTTAATCTAGTATTGCCTAAAGTGTATAATGCATGCTTCTGATTTCAGATGGCAATGAGGTATTTTTAGATTCATTCTGATACTGAAAAAAGTAGTATTAGGAGGAAGTTTAGACGCATTTTTCTTTTTGTTTGTGATAGCTAAAAGTCTATTCCAGGCTCACTTACTCTTACCTTTTGACTACTTGGACATGTCTCTCATAGCCTTCTGCAACATCTAACTAAAGTGTTACGAATGATTTGTCATTATTCTTATTTTTCTTAAGTTCTTTTTGAAAAAGAAATTATAAGTAATACTGACTTAATTCATACCAGTAATTGAGTTTAATTTTAAGTAAATTTAAATAAGAAAAGTACACTAAAATGTAACATGTAAATTATATATAGATAATGCAGAATATAACAGAAATCCTGATGATGACATACAAATGATTAAGAGTGGAAAGCACTACTCTTTGAAATTTATCTTTAATTTCTTTCCATTATAAATAAGATCACAGTGACCATTTGTTCAACTAAATCTTTTAGTAAAGGCTAATAACTTTTAATACATTACAAAGCAGATAAATTCCAGAAAGCAATGCTATATATGTGTGTTCTCATTTTTAAATCCAGAGTCTGTTCTTACCAAAAGAAAATGAAAGTGTCTCTCTTTTTTTATTCTTAGTCTAACTTTCCTTGCTTCAGACATGACATTTTCAATACTGACTCCTCAATATTTCAGTTATTTCTTTTGGAAACACCTAGTTTCTTTGCAGTCAATAGTTAACATTGAAACTGTAACAGTTGTCCTGTATTTTATCATGATTTTTTATTTGGGAATAAGTTTGATCTTCTAAAGGGTATGACTTCAAGGTTTTTTTAAAATGGCAATAAGGAATATTATCTTGATAATGACACTTTATTTTTTATTTCTGTAGCTTGCTCAGTTTCGACAAAGAAAAGCTCAATCTGGTGGGCAGAATCCTCCCAAAAAGCAGAAAAAAAAGAGAAAAACTTCAAGCAGTAAACATGATGTGCATGACTCAAGTGTTGACCAATCACATAGCGATGAGATGTACATCAATAGTTCTCAGGGAGTAGGATCAGCCGTGACTCCTGAATCCACAATAATGAGAGCTCCGCATAGTGGAGAAATAATCAGACATGACCAGGTCTTCTCTGTTGAAGTAAGTATGCATCCAGATTTTTAAACATTAGAGTTTTGAATGGAAAATAGTTACAGTGAAAATAATCATTAACGCTCCATGCAATTTTATCCTGATTTTTGTGTTCTTTTGCAAAAATCATTAGTGTGATAACTAAATTAAAATGCTAAATAATCTCTGTGAATGAATTTGTGAGCTTCATTCAGCAAACGTTCATTGAGCATTGCAATATAGCTATTTAATGAGCACTGTGAATACAATGATGAGTGTAAAAGTCTTTGCCTTTTAGGAAAATTACTCTAATGTGGAAGTCAGTTAAGATTTTCAGTCTTCCAGTTAGATTTATGTTAGCAGCAATCTGCATGATTCCATAGAATGCAGGGAATGCCCAAGTTATTTATGTTATGTTGGAAGATTGACAGGAAATATAGAAACGAGCCTTGGAAGTATGAGTTGGAATTAGCTAGAGTCAGAGAAGTTGTTGTAACAGCCTCTGTGGGAGAAGCAGGCTTTGCATATATATATAGAAGTGCGCCATGATGTGGAAACCATAGGTAGTACAGTTTTAAGTGAATTGTAGAAGTGATGGGGGTAAGGTGTTGACGAAAGTGGGCATTTGGAGATTTCACCTATCCATTATCCAGAGGAGGTGTTCAGTGAATGTTAACTCTTCGCATTGTCCCTAATCCACTTAGTAACGTAACTTTTTAAGAAAAAGAAATGCAGGAGAAATTGTAGGTGGACTGAAATGGTGTTTGGAATAGTTGAACCACTAGCCGAGACCAGGAAGAGAGAAGAATAGATTGTTTAGGAGCAAGAGTGTTAGGCAAATCAAATTAGTATTGATTAGTATCCCATGGCATATTTATGTGGAAACAGCAAGATTTATGTATAAAGGGATTTGAGCTTTGTACGCAGTGTCAGGGTAGTAATGGATGAATATGTTTATGTTATGTGTTGTAAAAGTGGGATAGCTATTTTCACAGAAGAATATGAACACAGTGTGAAAAGAACAGGCTAGAACCTTGGAAACTGTTAGGTGCTGTATAACAATTATTCATATTTATATGGGCAGTTCCTGTCATTTTCCATAATTGTATTGTGTGAAATTGCCATTAATTCTGAGTTAGTGAATATTGATATATCGATCCTAGGGGAATACTGGTCTAGGTTCCTGTGAGTCACTGGTTATATTTTGTTGATCAATAGCTTCAATATCGTGTTATGTGTGGTTTTCTATTTTATGGTCCCCTTTTTAGTACATATTGTTCATTCATAACCATCTTCCAATGTTAATATGTAGATCTATATATTATCGATATATTGACATATCATTGATTTATTAATCACAGTTCAGTATTTAAAAACTAATAGTATATATTAAATAAGGGACCTTGAAAGAGAAATAAGCCCCATTGTCCAAGACTGAACAAAGCCTATCTAAAAGACATTTTCTCTATATGGCATATCAGAACCCTTCCACTTTTAGAAACATTAGACAGCACTTTCACATTACACTTAGGGACTGTTTTTAAAGCATTGAAATTACCAATTAAAAGTACAAAAATGTGTAAAATGTGGCCCCAAATAGACCACAAAAAGGACAGTGGGGTTTGCGTTACAAGGAACATCTAAAGCTACACTTGTATTGAGTGACTCAGTTTTTTTCTCCAGTCTGCTTATGACCACAGATGACTCTGTAGGTACTGTGAGTGTTAATTTTTGGGGTTCCAAATTAATTTTTGGGGGGATGTGAGTTGAATACAAAGTAAACAGCAAAGACCAACTATATTCTTAGGTATACAATTTGCAAACATTCTTATGATTTTTTTCACTTTCTTAATAGTGTCCTTTGATGCAAAAAGTTTAATTTTGATGAAATACAGTTTAACTATTTTTCTTTAGTTGCTTGGTTTTGGTGTTACATCTGAGATTTCAATGTTGGTAAGTCCAGCATTGTGAAGATTTATGTCTGAGTTTTCTTTAAAGACTTGTATAATTTCAAGTCTTACATTTTGGCCAGTGATAAATTTTTTAGTTAATATTTATATGTAGTAGGAAATTGGTGTCCAGTTTCATTCTTTTGCCTGTAGATATCTAGTTGTTTCCACATTGTTTATTGAAAAGACTGCTATTTCATTAGTGATCGTCAGTGACTGTAAAGATGAAAGTTTCCTTCCGGCTCTTAATTTATGTTCTATAGATCTTAAATTCAGCCTTTGCTAGTATGCCATGATCTTGATTACTGTAGCTTTATAACACATTTTGAAATGTTAAGTGTGAGTCCATGCTGAACAAGGATGTGTGTATTGATTAGTAAAGATAAAGGGAATTGGAGGGCTTATAGGTCTGAGGAGAGAGTCCACATTGGCCATGCGCATGCCCATAGAAGAGCTAGGGGGTCCAGTAGATGCTCAGACTCACCCCAGAAAGATGCTAGTCTGAGACTGCAGGATAGCTGATGTAAGCCTGTAGTGGATGGTTGTCCAAAAAGCAAGTAGAATACTGGAAACTGATGCAAATCTGCCATGGAGATCTGCAAAGTGAACACCAGGGAAAGATGGGAACTTTTTATGGTAGAGGCTGCAACTATGTTTATTCTTATCTTCTTTGTTCACCTAAAGTTGCTGGTTGGACTGGCTCTAGCTTGAGGTTGGTGCCCCTCCCTCACTTTCTGGTCCTGAAGTCAACAACACAACTGAAGGTATTCCCTGAGCATTTCCCAGTTATAAGTTGACACAGTCCCTCCGAGGTCACAACCCACCCTTTGTCAGCTTGACAACCAGACATATCTCCTTAAACCATACTTAATTTCTAAATACAATAGCCAAATTCTAATTATGCCTAACTTAACACAACTACACTGCATACAAATGGAAACACAATAAATTCCTACCCACAATAGAAAACAGAGTTCTCCTTTGCTTATTCTTCTGACATTTAAACGTTAGGATATACTTTAACAAATTCCAATAGTAAGATAATTAATAACATATATACATGTATAAGCATAATGACATCATACAAAAGAAATTCTAATTATAATCTTCATTTCAGTAAGTGGGCATGTGGTCACAGCTGATATTTATAGCTACCTTCTTCTACTGCCTATTCTGTATTTCCTTAGCCTTCAAGAAGCACCTCAGTAGGCCTTTTTTACCTAGTGGAGTGACCTTATCTTCATTCCTGAAGGTTGTGAGCCCTGTGTCATCTTGTCTGGATTGAGTTGATTTTAATAACTGGGCATGATAACGCTAGGAGGCACCCTAAAGGATCTCCTGGCACTCCAAGCATATTCCTCCTTTCTCTGTTACAGACTACTAGTCCAATTTCCCCCTGGTAGTCTGGATCAGTCACCCCTGCCAATACTGTAACTCCCTTTTTAGTTTGTAGGCTCAGTGGCATGAGGAGGCCTGAACAACCAGAAGGAAGTCTTCCAACTTAATGGAATTGTTGTGCCTCCTGGTATAAGCCTTTGCCCTTCTGAACCTAAGACTTCTAGCTCAGCAGAGTTTGAAGTTGTGAGAACAGGAGGCAAAATTTTTCTAGTCAGTCACTGGGAGTGATGGTGAACTATCTCTTCTGTCTCCACCCGTTGATTCCTGGACCCATGAATCCTGGCTGTAGGAAAAACAGTGCCGTATATTGCTCATGGATTCAGAGCATATAGTGACTTTTAAAGAACTTTGCCCTAACCCTGTAAGGTATTACCATTGGCCATTCTGCTATTCTATCAATCCAGATGCTTCTGGATGGTGGAGAAGATAGTAAGGCCAGTGAATTCTGTGGGTTTGAGCCCAGTGCTAAAGTTCTGGCTGTGAAATGTGTTCCTTAGTCAGAAGCAATGCTGTGTGGGATACCATGATGATGAATGAGACATTCTGTAAGTCCACAAATGTTAGTTCTGATGGAAGCACTATGTGCAGGAAAAGAAAGTCCACAATCAGAATACATATCTATTCCTGTGAGGACAAAACGCTGCCCTGTCCATGATGGAAGTGGTCAGATACAATCACCTTGCCAGCATGTTTCAGGCTGATCACCCTAAAGAAAGGTGCCATATCGAGGACCCATTGTTGGTCTTTGCAACTGGCAGAGTGAGTACAGAGTGGCTGTATCCATGTAAGCCTTGGTGAGGGGAAGTCCATGTTTCTGAGCCCAGTCATTACCTTTATCCCTGCAACCATCACTTCTTCGTTCATGGGCCCATTGGGCAATGACGACAGGAGTGGCTGAGGAAATTGACTGTTCTCTACAGAACGGGTCATTCTATTCCTTGATTGTTAAGGTCCTCTTCCGCTGAGGTTACCTTTCGGTGAGCATTTACATGGGACACAATTATCTTTACATCCTTCACCCATATGGATGGGTCCATCCACACTCTGTCCCCAAATGTCTTTCTCTCCAATGTTCGAGTTGTGTCCTTCCATGTCCCACACAATCCAACACACCGTTTGGCTGCAGACCATGCATCAGTATGTAATCACACATCTGGCCACTTTTTCTTATAAGCAAAATGAATTCAGATGCACTGCCTGAAGTTTTTACCCACTGTGAAGATTTCTCTTCACCACTGTCCTTCAATGTTGTCCTAGAGAGAGGCTGCAGTGCCACAGTTGTCCACTTCCATGTGGTACCAGCATACCCTGTGGAACCATCCATAAACCATGCTCCATTCTTCTCTTCCTCTGTCAACTGATCATAGGTTATACCCTATGAGGCCACAAGAATGTGCTGGGGGACAGAAAGCAGTATCGCAGGAGTACGTGCCATGGATGTCTGGGCCCCTTCATGCAGTTTATTTGTATGTTCTGCATCTGCTGGGGCCCAATCACATATATACCACTTCCATTTGATGATGAAATGTTGTTGTGCAAGTCCAACTTGATGACTTGAAGGGCCAGATGGCCTTCAGTTCTTAATTGGCAACTCAGGCTGCAAGGTAACCTGGTGTCCCATGGTCAGGCATTTAGTTTCTACGGTGGCCCAATAGCAGGCCAGGAGCTGTTCCTCAAAAGTAGAGTAGTTATCTGCAAGTAATAGCAGGGCCTTGCTCCAAACTCCCAATAGTTTCCACCGTAACTCACCTACGGAGACCTGCCAGAGGCTCCAAACAGCATCCCTGTCTTCCACTGACCCCTGTAAGTACCATTGGATCTGCTGGATTACATGGCTCAAGTAGCAGAGCAGGCTACTCAGCAGCCTGAACCTGTTCAGAGCCTTCTCCTGTTCTGGGCCCTACTTAGGAGCAGCAGCTATCTTAGTCACTCAGTAAATTGATTGGAGTAATGCACCCAAGTGAGGAATATGCTGCCTCCAAAATCCAAATGGGCCCACTGGGTGTTGTGCCTCTTTCTTGGATGTAGGAGGAGCTACCAATAATTTATCTTTAACATTAGAAGGAGTATCTCTGCATGCTCCACATCACTGTACTCCTAAAAATTTCCCTGAGGTGGAGGGCCCAGCTTCTGACATGGAAATGATTCACCTACATGTCTAGAGTAGTTGCCACCTTTTGCTCACTTGATCCAGTTAGCATAATGTCATCAATGTAGTGGACCAGTGTTAAATCCCATGGAAAAGCAAGATGATTCTGATCCCTACGGGCTAAGTTGTGGCACAGTGCTGGAAAATTGATACACCCCTGAGGCAGCACAGTAAAGGTACACTGCCAGCTTTGCAAGCTGAAAGCAAATTGCTTCTGTTGGTCCGTATGGGTGGATATGGAGAAAAAGGCATTAGCCTAATCAGTAGCTGCATACCGGGTACCAGGAAAGCTGTTAACCTGTTCAAGTAAGGAAATCACATCTGGTATAGCAGTTACAATTAGAGTCACCACTCAATTAAGTTTACAATAATTCACTGCCATCCTCCAAGATCCATCTATCTTTTGAACTGGCCAGATAGAGAGTTGAATGGGGATGTGGTGGGAACTTTGATGGTGGCACTAATCTCTATAGTCCCTCTAGGGATGTAATATTGTTTCTGATTTACTATTTTCCTAGGTAGAGGCAACTCCAGTGGCTTCCATTTGGCCTTTTCCACCATAATAGCCTTTACATCACAGGTTAGGGAACCAGTCTGGGTATTCTGCCAAGTATTAAATATATCTACCCCAGTTTTGCATTCTGGAACTGGGGAAATGATTACAGGATTAACCTGGGGACCGATGGGACGCACTGTGAGCAAGACCTTGGCTAAAACTCCATTGATCATCTGATCCCCATAGAACTATACTTTAAGTAGGGGCCCACAATGGTGTTTTAGATTTCCTGGAGTTAGTGTTAATTCAGAACCTACATGCAGCAGTCCCTAAAATGTCTGATCATTTCCCCATTCCCAGTGTACAGTTACTACTCTAGTAAAGGGTGGTAGGTTCATTTGGGGAATGATGGGAGGAATATCGACAGTATCACTCTTTTTTAGTGCATCACAGTCCTTCCTTAAGGGGACCTAGACTCCCCTTCATTCAAGAGGTACTAGGTCAGTAAAGTGGCTCAAGTCTGGAAATTGAATGAGGGGATGTGATTCCCTGTTGCTACTATTTGAGGTAGATGGTCAGTTGCCCTAGAATTTTTCTTCCTCTATAGATCCAATAAAAATCTAGTAGGCTTCTCATCTATTTCATTTCTGGGTATAGGTCCACACATGTCAAACTACCCTGGTCACTGCTTTGCCTCTGCTCTATATTCTGTTAGGTACACCCACCTTGCCTTTTGTGGTTAAGTGCTGCCACTTGGCCCCTGCCACTGTGAGATTCATTCAAACCCATAACATTTAACTGTCATAGTTGGGTGGCTGCCGTTCCCAATATTAAGGTCTGAGAAGAGCAGTGACAGGGCACTTGGAATATAGTGGTGCTCCCCTCACCATTTGGTTTCTTAGTGGCACCTCTTCTGGACTCTCTATGTGGTGGCATTGGTCTCATATCCACTCAAGCAATCCCATTTCCCTAAGCCTTTGAATACCCTCCTCAGCAATAAACCAAGGAATATCAGGCATGTCCAGCTCACCCACAGTGGGCAGTCTCTTGAACCATATTTCTGCCAACCAACAAAATAAACTATTAGTGCCTTGTTTAACTTCACAAGCTGTAACATTTAAATCCAGAATCTCTACTCAGTGAGCCCATGTCAGGAAACTCACTCTGATCCAGGCGAATATTTCTTCCACGATTGTTCCACACTCGGTCTATTCCTACATTTGTTACCCAGACTTCTGCTTATAAGAATTAGAAAACTCAAGGGGTTCTTGGGGTTGTATCTTACCTTCTCATGAGTCACACTGTGAACCTCACCCTTAAGGGCATGTGAGACTTGAGCATGGTTATGAGAATAAAGGAAAAAGTGGGGGGTGAGGGTGGTTCCTGAGGAGCATTAGCATTGTCTTGCCCAGAACTGCCCCTTAGTGTTTCTATAGGCACCACAGGATTAGTTTCCATCTGTACATGTGGAGAAACCAACACCACAGTAGAAGGGGTGGGGATGCTTCTGCTGCATAGGGTGAGGAAGTCTCTTCTGGCAAAAGTCTCTTGAGGATTTTGGAGTTCTTCACCCTCTCCCTCATGTTCTCCCTTACTCCCTCTCCTCCCCTCCCACATGTTGCATCTCTGCATCTCTGTATCAGTTAACAGGATCCTATAACCTTAACTGTATGTAACTTTTTGAGGCTGAGCATTGACCTGGAGCTGTAGTTCAGTTAATCCGATTATGAGGGCTTGAGCTTGGTCTTCAGCAGCTTTAACCGTAGTTAACAAAGGGATGATTTTCCTATACAGCACACTAGAAACTTCAAGGGTGTTTATGCATGTCCCAGGAATTTGAGTACTTGAGCTCATTGTTCTCTTTTATTACACAGTCTACACTCTGAGAAGAATTTAAATTGTTGATGCATGTATGGAGCTCGTTTCTTTTCATCGTTAGTTTGTCCAAAGATACTAAAAGTAATCAACCAGTATCATATTTTCACTAAATGGCTCACATTTACAGGTGGAGGATTAGGGTAATCAAATGAATCCACTTCCTGTATCAATCTAAACAATTCACACCATGGGATATTGGTTATCCTTATTACATCATTAGGAGAAGAGACCACAGCAACTTTGGGTCTTGTAAAGTGAGATAGTCAAACTCAGGAAGCACTAAAAGCCTTAGGAAAAATAACCATTGTTATAATTCTGTCTCTTGAGAACCACTCCTGGTGCTGGAATCTGTATTAGTTAGGGTTCTAAGAGGTAGAGAATTTATAGAGATAAGGGGAATTGGAGGACCTCCAAGTCTGAGGAAAGAGTCCAAATTGGACGTGCATGCATGTGAAAGCTGGAGGGTCCAGTAGCTGCCCAGACTCATGCTAAAAGGACAGTAGTCAGAGACTGCAGGCCCCTGTTGCAGGCCTGCTGAGGATCATTGTCCAAAAAGGAAGGTGAAGACCCGAGACAGATGCAAATCCTCCAGGGAAATCTGTGACATGAAGAACAGAGCAAGTCTGGAACCCTAATTCCCTAAGAGACTGCAACAATGTTTCTTCCCTTCTTTACTCAGTTCACACTGCCACTAGGGCTCTGCCGGCACCGAAGTTGGCTCCTCTCCCCGACGTTCTGGCCCTGTAGTCAACAACACATACCTGAAAACTATTCCTGGATTTTTCCCAGTTTTTCCCAGTTGCAACAGGTTGACGCAATCCCTCCAACCATCACAATGTGTTTTTATTTATTTGGACTGTTTTTAATCCCTTTCAATGTTATTTTGTAATGATCCATGTATAAATTGTACACTTACTTTGTTAAATATATTCCTGAGGTTATAATCCTCAGCATTTCATTTCTTGTTGCTATTATTTTCAATTTTTTATTATTCATTGTTAATATATAGACATACAACTAATACTTGTATATTAATTTTGTATCCTACACCCTAAAGTCATCCATTAGCTTTAATAGTTGTTTTGTGAATTTAAAAAATTTTTATATATATGTAATATCCATGTTGTGTGTTAAAGATACCCTTCGTCCTTTCTAATATTTTTCTTGCCTAATTGCTATGGCTAAAACTTCCAGTATAATGTTAATAAGAAGTGGTGAGAGTAGAGCTCCTTGTATTGTTTCTCATATTAGGGTAAGCTTAGTTTTCAGTTTATTATATTGGCTCATAAATTAGTATATGATGTGTATGAGTAGGTACCCTTTATCAGACCAAGTTCCTTCTTGTTCCTGGTTTATTGAGTGTTTTTATCGTTAAGGAGTATTAAGTTTTGTTAAATGTTTTGTGTCTTTTGAGATGACTTTAACAAAAACTGTTGCCATGGGTAAAAGATGTTAAAAAATGTATGAGTTTAGTCTTTTTAAAATTTGAGTCCATTTTCGTGTCCTTACATGCAGTCGTCTTGCTAGTCTTGACACTGGTTAATTTCAGTTATTCTTACTTGAAATTTACCTGTTCTTAGTATCACAGATTCTGGTATATATTATTTATATAGTCATTGAATGTGGGGATTGTATTCTGAAAATACTTTAGATTTAAAATAGGGCCTCATAAATTAGAAACCACTGTTACAGGATTTTGGAATAGAGGCAAGCTTGTTTCTGTTCCATCAGTTATTTATAGAGACTTGGAACTTGATCTTGAATGTTCGAATACCACTTCTGTAGGTGTGAATGGAAGCAGACAGTGACAGTGCATGCTGAATAGAAGAGGGAAACTCTGGATTTTACTTTTCTTACCAGTAAAATGAGATTCTTAAGATTAGATTGGATAAACAGTGAAAACAGTATATTAGAAGCTGTGCCTTGTCTACTTCCCAGATGAAGGAGGCTTGGAAAGGCCACTGAATGGAAAGGCCCGATGCCAGGGATGTGTGAATACAGCACACAGGTCTTTTAAAGTGCTCTACCACCCCTCAAGACAGGTTCTTACCCTGTAGGCCAGGCTGGTCCCGAACTTACTGTGTAGCCTCGCCTAGCCTTGAACTCATGGTAGTCCTCGTGCCTCAGACTGCTGAATGTGCCCAGCTTACCAACATGCTTTCTAAACTTCAAATGTGTTCCAACAACAAAAGGTTTTTTTTAAAATTAATTCTGTTTCCACATCAAGATCTTGTGATTCTTTTGAAGAAATTGAATTTTTCTGATAGCATTTTGGTAACCTTATTTAAAAGAGGAAAAAGAATTTGAGGAATAGTGTGTTACTTGATACCTTTGTCATACTAATAATGCGTGCTGTACACAAGACCCTGTGTGCAGGTTGCTATTGATACTTTCATATTTATAAAAGTACCTAGTGATAGATTTAGTTAAATTTAATTTAACTTTGAGACAGGGTCTCACTTTGTAGTTCAGGCTGGTCCTGAATTCAGTGAGTTGCCCAGCAGCAGTCCTTCTGCCTCACTCTGCTGGGTGCTGGAATTACAGGCATGTACCACCATGCCCAAGTTTTTTTCATTGATGTTGGGCAACCAAAAGTAGGCCCTTGCACATGCTAAGCAAATGCTTTAGCCACTAGTTTATGCCCCGCCCAGCCCCCCGCCCCCAGTCCCTGGTGATAAATTTTATGTGTGTCATGTGGCCATTATAATCCATATTTAAGTGAAAAGTTTAAAGATTTGAAGCTGGGCCTGGTGGTAATGCCCCCCAAAGCCAGCACACTGGAACTTTGAAGCAAGAGGATTGATGGCTGCTTTGAAGCCAGTTGAACAACTTAACAACTTAGTGAGACCTGGTCTCAACATCAAAAGTAAAAATGGACAGGGGATATAGGTTAATAAAATAGGCCTGGGCTCAATCCCTAATTTCTCCTACCCATACACACAAAATTGAGTGATTTTTAATTTTTTATGGTATTTTATGTGAATTTTTCATTATATATTACTAACAGTAGTATTGTAGTATTACTAAAGGATGATATAATGGCACAAAAAAAGAAGTATTAACTCTTAGTCTTTTATTTTTGTTTTAGCCGGAAAGTGAAATTTCAACCACAGCAGATGATTACAGTTCAGAGGTAAAACTAACAAAATTTTAAATGTGAGAAAATTGATATTTTACTGAGATTAGTTGTTGCTATTTTCTTATAAATATGCATGCTTCTAGTGTATTTTTATAAATATAAAAATAATAGTGTAACTAGCTAGAAATACTGATAATTGTGTTTTACTATTATATTTTCTTTCCAGTTATTAGCCAGGTGTTAGCTGTTTCCTTGGTCCGTGGTTTGAGGACCTCTTTTAGCTTCTGGGAAAGTGTTTGGCATTGGCTTTCTAGGATTCAATGCTATTACAAGGTACTCGTATTTAGCACAGTATAAGTTTCGTAATACAGGATTTTTTAATACTCTTCTAAATGCTTGAATGATAAGTAATGATATGAACTAGTTTGTTGAAGTTCATTCTGCAGTAGTGACTTTTATTTTCGGTGACTCTAAAATAGGCATTAGCCTCTTGAGGAAATACCTCCACTATGTGTGGGCAATATATGTTACTTCGTTAACTTATTCTTTTAGCTGTAACTGTTTTTTCCTTGTTGCAGACTTAGAAGACTTAAGAAACTGTGCTTTTCTCTGAATGTTTCAGCAACTTAAGTCTTCATTTAATAGCATGGGAAGAAAACCTTTCATGCTATTAAATTAATATTACAGTTAATATTGGTAATGATAGTAAAAATAATTGACATCCTAGAAGTTTATTCTGGTTAAAAGCTGTAAATACTTATTAGTAAGTGAGACAGCAAAATAACCATTGTTTAAAAAAATGATTTAGGCTACATTAAGTTTTCCCATAGAAAAAAATCTACAATTGCTTTTTCTCTTTTTAACTTTTATTAATGCCTTAATTCTAATAGTTTGTCTTTCTTGACTCACGGTGTCAAGTGCTGTGGCACCTGAACTATACCAACTTTGAGCTATTTCAAAAGTCCTTAAAATTTATTTTTCCTGTACATCATAGTGAAATGTTATTATATGCCAGTTGACTGTAGGTCATATCATTACATAGATGTTTATAAAGTTGGAAAAAGTTTATATAGCCACTTTCCCAAATGAGAATTTAAAAAATTTTTAATTTCATTAGTATAGATTTGAAAAATTAAAGACATCAAAGTATGGTGATTTTTGGGTTCTCTTAATGAAAATATAAATTAATAATATTGGAAATTCTTGTTAAAATAAATTCTTGACCTGAATATTTTAAATTAAAATCTTTTGGGGGTTATGTGGTCCAAAAATGTATTGAAAGTATATATTTATGTACTAGTAAATGTAATATGTTTTAAAGTACAAATTGACTTTAAATATACACACTACAAATGAAACTTAGAATAGTATATTGGCCATAGCTCACAATAGTATATTTTACTTATGTGTAATTTCAATTATGTAGTTATATACATGAATAATTGCACATAAATATATATATGAAGTGTGATTGAAATACATCAGTGAATATTTAGATAAAAATTTAATACAGTAAAAGACACATTGCCATTAATGCCCTTCAAAAAAAATTCCTCCTTTCTTTGAACACATGTATCGTCCTTGTCACTTTCTGAAGCAGTTCTTGAATTCCTTTTTCATGAGGATGATTACAAGATATGATTAAAAACCACAGTGAATGCTGCTGCCCAGGGCCATCCAGTGAAAAGACAGGCTCACCATTCCAGTGTGTGCTCACTTATGTACTTCTTTCACTGGATATGTCACCACGCAACTTCCGATTGTTCCTCAAAGTCAAAATGAGCATGAAAGGTAAATGTTTTGAGTTGAGGTAGGACAACAAAGTAGCCATGAGAACACAACTAAAAACACTTATAAAAAAAAAAGACTTCCAGAATCACTTCAGAAAATGGCAAGAGCTATGAGATAAATGTGTTCAAAGTGAAGGGAGAATATTTTGAGAAGGATTAATGACAGTGTGTCTTTTATTATAATTTTTAATTTAAATACACTATATTTTTTAATGCCTTTTATGTGTTTTTCAGCTAAGCTTCAGGCATGATATCCTTACAATGAGATATAGCCTGTGATACTTTTTCTTTAATGCTGGTCACAAAAATTGTCTTATACATGAAGGAAAACATTAACTTAAAAGATTACTTCAAAAAAGAAAATTATGGCTTGCTTCACCTCCATGCAGCCTTGGTGCCATATGTTAGTCAGACATGGAAGTACTCCTACTCTATAGTATGTTCAGCCATTTTCCTTCATGAAGTCTGAGGAAGTGCACCATGGAGAGAAGGAGGTAGAGGCTTATGCTTTTCAGGCAGAATCACCCGCCTCATGTCTCTCTTCATCAGTGCCTTCTATTCCAACAAAGAAATTGCCCTTCTGGGGTTATCTCTGTTGCTTCTGATGATTTGGTCAAGGTTCACAGGAACAGCCTCATTGACCCTTCTAAGATGACAGTGGTAAAGAGAAGAACATTGACTTTGTTTCCAGTTGACTTTTGGTGACACAGGCATTGGCATGATCAGGGCTGACCTCAGAAATAATTTAGTAATTATTGCCAAGTCTGGTGCTAAAGCATGTATGGAGACTTTTCATGCTGTTGTAGTCATCTCTGTGGTGGTCAGTTTAACATTGGCCCTTTTTCTGACATTCATCAAAAAAAAAAAAAAAATGGTTGTGATCACTAAGCACAAGATGATGAGGAGTATTCCTGAGAGATTTTTGCTGGGACCTTCTTAACAGTTCATGACAACCTCAGTGAGCTTCTCAGCCAGGGTAACAAAGTGATCCTCTGCCTTAAGAATGTGACACACAGGACTTAAAGGAAAGCTGCTGAGAGAAGTTTGTCCCATTACCCTTTGGAGAAGGAAAGAGAGGAAGTCAGTAACGATAAGGCAGAGGAAGAGAGAAATGAGAAAAAGGGGAAGGCCAGGATGGTGAGACAAAGCCCAAGATTGATGAGCAGGCTCAGATCACGAAGATGATAGTGGGGAAAGGACAATTAAGAAAGGCAAGAAAGTTAAGGAGAAAGAGTGCCTGAGCTCTTCCCTGAGTTGGCAGAACAAAACTGTAAGAAATCCTGTCAGGCATTCTCTAAAAGTCAGACTGTCTGAGGGACTCACTAATCGTGCAGGCCTCACCGAGTTGATGCTGTTGCCCCGCTCAGTCTAGAAGTGAAATAACTTCTCCACCAGAGCTTGTCTTTTACATGAAGGAAGCACGTGAGTCTATCACCAGTGTCATTCATGGTAGCAAGACGCAGGTGACCGGTTCTGCTTCTGTGCAGCTCGTGTGCAAGTGTTCTTTGTGGTGGTGTGTGTGCTGAGCCTGTTGCCGAGTTGCTGCATGCCATTGCTGAGGGACTTCGACTAGAGAGGAGTAAAATGAGCTTAACTGAATAAAAATTATGCTGCATATTGATTGGCTACAGAATATATTAGAAAAAGTTATCATATGTGGATAACAATACTGAAAGCATCATAACTTAAAGGCATATCCTTTGTTAATATATTTTGAGGATTTAAAAATGTATATTACTTCAAAATGACTATTCAGGTTATTTTATAGTAATAATTTAAAAAGTTTTACTGCATCCTGGTACTTTTCACCAATTAAAATAATTTTTTTTTTCACTCTAGTTTTCCCCCCCACCCCCATGACTGGGATTTGAACCCACAGCCTCTTGTGCATGCTAGGCAAGTGCTTTATATAATAGAACTGTATCCCCAGCCTTTTAGCTTTTAGTTTTGAAACAATCCTTAGAAACAGTCAAACTCTGAATTTAATAAACTCTATTAAATTGGGATTTTTATTATTTTTCCCCATTTTATTGATATGTACAAGTGCAGAATTTAAGGTTTACAATGAAGTTGAGCATTTTGTGCACATACGTTTCTTGTCAAAGTGACAAGGGCTTTCCCGCTCTCCTTTTGTCCCTCCCCCTACCTTCCCTTCACTCTCACCCTGTCCCCCTCTTTTGCTTTGTCTTTCGTTTAAAGTTTCATGAGATAGTTGTGGTCTCGGTCTCTCATATCGGAGAGACCATCCCATGTTTCACCTGCTTCTGACTCACTTCACTAAGCATGATATTCTCAAGTTTCTTCCATTTGCCTGTGTAAACCTCCACACTGTTGGACCTTACAGATGTGTAGTATTCCGTTGTGTATAAGTACCACAGTTTGTGTATCCACTGGTCTGTTGATGGGTATTTTGGTGACTTCCATATTCTAGCTATTGTTAGTTGTGCTGCTATGAACATGGGTATACATATATCTCTGTTGTATGTTGTTTTGGCCTCTCTTGGATATATTCCCAGGAGGGATGTCTCCAGATCAAAGGGGATATTTATTTCTAGTCTTTTGAGAGCTCTCCATACTGCTTTCCAGAGTGGTCGAACGAATTTACACTCCCACCAGCAGTGCAGGAGGGTTCCTTTCTCCCCGCAGCCTCGCCAGCACTGATTGCTATTTGATTTGTTGATATAGGCCATTCTTTCTGGAGTGAGATGGTATCTTAGCGTTGTTTTGATTTGTATCTCTCTTATGGCTAGAGATGTTGAGCATCTTTTCATGTATCTATTGACCCTTTGTACTTCTTCATGAGTGAACTGCCTCTTCATTTCATTTGCCCATTTTTCGGTAGGATCCTTTATTTTGGTGGGCTTAATTTTCTTTAGCTCCCTATGTATTCTAATTATGAGTTTCTTATCTGAGGTGTTGGTGGTGAATATTTTTTCCCAGTCTGTTGGTTCTTTATTTACAATGTTGACAGTTTCCTTTGCTGTGCAGAAACTTTTTAATTTGACAAGATCCCATATGTTAATAATGGAGATAATTTCTTTTGCTCTTGGTGTCTTGTCAGGAAAATCTTTGCCTACCCCTATGTCTTTTAGAAATTTGCCTGCTTTGTCTTCCAGAAGGTTTAGTGTTCCATTTTTAATGTTTAGGTCTTTGATCCATTTTGATTTGATTTTGGTGCATGGTGACAGGTGTGTGGCTAGGTTCATTCTTCTGCATGTGGATGTCCAGTTTTCCCAGCACCATTTGTTGAACAAGCTGTCCTTTTTCCATTGTATGGATTTGGCCCCTTTCTCAAAAATTAGGTAGTTGAGGGTATTTGGGTTTGTTTCTGCATCCTCGATTCTGTTCCACTGGTCTGTCTGTCTGTTTTTATGCCAGTACCAAATTCTTTTTACCACTATGGCATTATAGTATAGCCTGATGTCTGGAATTGTAATGCCTCCTGCTTTGGTCTTGTTGCTCAGGAATGCTTTGGCTATTCGCAGTCACTTTTGGTTCCGTATGAATTTAAGAATTGTTGTTTCAAGTTCTTTGAAGAAACTTGTAGGTATTTTGATAGGAATTGCATTGAATCTATATATCAGTTTCGGTAGTATAGCCATTTTGACTATATTTATTTTGCCTATCCAAGAGCATGGGATGCCTTTCTATTTTCTAATGTCTCTTATAACTTCTTTCTTCAATGTAGTGTAGTTTTCTTTATATAGGTCCTTCACATCCTTGGTTAGGTATACTCCTAGGTATTTAATTTTTTGCTGAGCTATTGAGAATGGAATTGTTTTTCTGAGTTCTTGCTCAGTAAGTTCATTGTTAGTGTGTAGAAATGCTATTGATTTTTTAGTGTTAATTTTGTATCCTGAGACTTGGCTAAGTTTTTTATTATTTCTAGGAGTTTCATAGTGGAGTTTTTTGGGTCTTTCATATAGACAATCATCTCATCTTCAAATAAGGAAAGTTTGACCTCCTCCTTTCCAGTGCAGATTCCCTTTATTTCATTTTCTTGGCTGATTGCTATGGCAAGTGTTTCAAGGACTATGTTGAATAAAAGTGGTGAGAGTGGGCAGCCTTATCTTGTTCCTGATTTGAGAGGGAATGATTTCAGTTTTTCTCCTTTTACTATAATATTTGCAGTTGGCTTGGCATATATGGCTTCTATGAGTTTTAGGTAGGGCCCTTCTATACCTATTTTTCTCAGAGATTTTATCGTAACCCCATCACACACACAGAAATTGAAGCAGTAATAAAAGCTCTACCTAGAAAGCAAAGTCCAGGCCCAGATGGACTCACAGGAGTGTTTTTTTCAGTACATTAGGGAAGAACTAACACCGATCCTCCTCAGACTATTCCATAAGGTGGAAAGTGAAGGAATGCTACCAAACTCATTCCTTGAGGCTAGCATCACACTTGTCCCAAAACCAGACAAAGACTTAACCAGGAAAAAAAAAAAAAACTATAGACCAATATCTTTAATGAATATAGATGCAAAAATCCTCAATAAGATTCTGGCAAACAGAATCCAACAAGTAATCAGAAAGATCATACACCGTGATCAAGTGGGCTTCATCCCTGAGATGCAAGGCTGGTTCAACATACGTAAATCAATCAATATAATATACCATATCAACAAAAGCAAAAACAAAAACCACATGATCATCTCTGTTGATGCAGAAAAAGCCTTTGACAAAATCCAGGGTTTTTATTTTTATGTATATGCTGGTAGTTGAACCCAGGGCTTTGTACATATAAGATAGGTGCTCTCCTACTGGTTATAGCCCTAGGACTTTCAGTTTTAAAGGTTTGTGGTCCATATGAATCTAATCCTAATTTTAGGCTATTCTAGTGTACATATTTTTATAGGAACAGCTTCATTGTCTTTGATTCTATTAGCATAATTAAGATATGGACAGGAATGAAATTGATTTTTGTACTGTTGGTAAAAAAGAGGGAACTGTTAAGTAGATGAACTGAACTGAAATTAATTTCTTTTTAGGTAAACTCTGTAGACCTGTTCTATCATCCTTCCCCCTCCTACCACAAAATATCTGTGACAGAGGCAGCAGAGATACATTAAGGAGAGCTTCTGTACCTGCCAGGGTTGGCGGGACTATCAGTAGTGTTACTCTGAGGGCAGTTTGGGGGGTGTTCTTTACCTCTTCTCCTGTTCCTTTTGCTCCCTTGGCAGTTGTTTACCAGATTCTGAGAACGTTATAGCAGTAAATGGTTTTACTTGAAAATGAATGGAGCTTAATCAGAAGCCATTTTTAAAATGATTTTAAGGAAGCATCTCATAGAAAAGGATTTAGTAACATGAGTTTTATAATTATTTTTCTGAATACCAATAGAAACGTCAGTTAGAACCTTAGAACTGAATACCCAATAGAAACTGTACTTAGAACTTTAATTCACTTCCAGTATTTGTTTTGTCTTTTGTCACAATTGAGCTTTTTGATGAGTGATTGCCATTTGGAATAGTCATAATGTTGGTGGATACTTCTGCTAAATTTGATCACTGTATTTGTTTTTGTTAACAAGGCATTTCCCCTAGATATAAAAGATAAAGACATAGTAAAGATATCATTATTAGGTAAATAAATTATGTAAGATCATAATATATCAGGAATTGTTTTTATACAGGTAAATGGTTGCAGTTTTTTGGTGAAAACAGGAAAGCCTACAAATTTATTAAGGGTACAGTATTTGAAACTACTCATGATACTAATGTTTTATACTATTTAAGATTGTCTGGCTTACTAACAAGGTTTTTTTCCTGCATGTGTATTCTCTCTGTGTCTGATTTCTAAATGCTTTCAGTGTTTAATAAACTGAAGTCATGCACTTCTTATTGCAGTGTTTAGTTAGAGCAAAATTTGAGGATACCTTGTTTATGCTCTTAAGATAATTTTCCACATGTACAACAAAAATAGGTTGCCATACCAGTAAATTTTTAGGTGATAAGTGATATTTCAAAGTGGAATTTACCATGAAATTTATTTGCATTTTCCTAAAGGAATGTTGCTAGTACCGAATTATAGAAAATCTTGGATTTATTTAGGAAGAAGAATTTGGCATTGATGATTCTTATTCTGAGCAAGGGGCACAGTATGGTCAGACCCATGTAGAGATGATGGAAAATGAGTTGGCTGGGAAACAGCATGAGATTGAAGAGCTAAACAGAGAACTGGAAGAAATGAGGGCCACTTATGGGACTGAAGGACTACAGCAGGTACGTTTACTTTCTGTGGCTTTTGATTTGCTACTCATAAAAACAAAACTAGGAAATTTGAGTGATGATGTATGTGTACACTTTAAAGATGGGATATAGGGCTGGAAGAATGGCTCAGTGGTTAAATCACTTGCCTGGCCTAGCAAGCGTTACATCAAGGATCAAGTACCCGAGTTCAATTCCCCAGCACCATATGTATGGTGGCGCATGCCTGTAATCCCAGCACTCGGGAGGCTGAGACAGGAGGATTGCTGTGAGTCCAAGGCCAGCCTGGGCCACTGAGCGAGACCCTGTTTCAAAAAAGAAAAAAAAAAAAAAAAGCAATAAAGATGAGATTTATAAGTGGTAACCTAAGGCTATCTCATAATTTTCGTCTTTGTACCTATTGTGTAAACAGCTCATCCAAAATAAGAATTGTACTGACAGGGCTGAAATATGTGGACTTATTTTATTTAGCTTTATATAATAATTACAGTAAAATCACTTCTGTAGGACAGATATTATTCTAATCAGCCTAAGAGAAAACTGTTGTACAAATCACATTAAAAAATGTGTCAGACCCATTATATTGTGTCTGAATCCTTTTAAGTCATATCTTCAGTTAGAGTGACATCTGTTTTTCAGGGCAGTGAAATCAAGATCAAATGGGACATTGATGAGGATGAAGAACATATTTCAGTTTCATCCTCTTCAGAAACAAGTTGGTATTAACCATGTCTGGTGGTGTTGGCTAGGAATAGAATGGAGCCACCCCAGAATATAGTGTGTTATTTTCTAGAAATAGATATGTGGAAAAGCCAGACCAAATTATTTTTTTTCTTAATACAGAGAAGCTTTTTAAAGTTAATTTGGAAGTAAAACTAATTCCTACAAGCTAACAGCTTTTAAATATGGAAAGTTTTTAGAAAGTGTAAGATTTTTGTTGATACGTTTTAAATCTGATTTTTGAGAAGCATTAGTAATGATAATGATAAAAATAATGACTTTTGTTAACAGATAAGCCTAGTACTTAATTCTTTTCACTGGTTTTCTTTAGTTGCAGGAATTTGAAGCTGCCATTAAGCAGAGAGATGGCATTATAACACAGCTCACTGTTAATTTACAACAGGCAAGACGTGAAAAAGATGAGACAATGAGAGAATTTTTAGAATTGACAGAGCAGAGTCAGAAATTACAGATTCAATTCCAGCATGTAAGTATTACTGGTAGAATAAATTTTAGATTTTTTTAGTAATGGTTTGAAAGTTATTTTCACTTCCCAGAACAAATCTGAATTTATTACAAAGCATGCTATATCCTATTTGGAAAACTGGTGAATATTTGTTGTTTTCTTAACCAAGAATTAATTCATATTTCTTGAGTGGTTTCTTGCTGTTATTTTCTTTATACTCCTTCCCTGTCTCCGCTTTGAAATTTTCATTCTTACTCAGTGGATTGAGTAGATTTTTAAAGAAATTAACTTGTGGTTAATTTGCATAGTTGCCAACCCTGGTATGATTTTTATTTTAGTTTCTAAACTGGTAACTGGATTGAATATATACCACTTATTTTTAATTATAGCCCTAGGACTCTAGTTGCATTAATTGGGATTTCTAATAGCAGTTAACAAAAAAATGTAAATAGCTTAAGCAAAGGAGAAAAGTTTAATGTAAGGATATAGTTTAGTCTTTTAGAACTTAAAGGGCAAAAATACAATGAGGCCTCTCAAAGGGATTAGCACTAGAGTGGAAAGTCATCAGAAATCTGACAACAGTCTTTGTAGCCCCACTTCCTTGTGTCCACCTCAGTTTCATTTCTCCCACAGATCACTTTCTCTGCTTTATCATGTGAAAGGTAGTTGTATTGGCTCGACTTAGGTAATGTGGGCATCAGTCATGGCAGTACGTTTGCTGTATTTCTGGCCTGGAAATGAGCACACAGGCTCCTAGTCCAAGATGGACTGAGTCATTCCTGAAAGATGTCTGTTCTCTTGTAGACGCTTCAACATTTATTATTTTGAGGTTTCTATTTTCAAGTTACAGGCTAGTGAAACTCTGAGAAACAGCACTCACAGTAGCACAGCTGCTGATTTGCTCCAAGCCAAACAACAGATCCTCACTCATCAACAGCAGCTAGAAGAACAAGACCATCTATTAGAAGATTATCAAAAGAAGAAAGAAGACTTCAAAATGCAAATTAATTTCTTGCAAGAAAAAATTAAAATATATGAAATGGTATGTTCTTTTAAGAATTTTAGCCAACTTGTGGAGGCTTTTAACTTTTACATTGTTTATACCGTTACTTATTTTTTATGCACATGACAACATTTTATAATAACAAACCTCAGAAGTGTAAGATAATTTATTTCAAAAGCAACTGATGATCTTATGGTAATACCATTTTTTAGATAATAATACTCATTGTTGCACTCCTAGTGATGAGCTGATACTAATCTTAATTCTCTGAAAAATGTAAATTTATAGTTAGAATTTCTGCCCCCCATCTAAAAACTTGTAGTCATGATCATAAAATTCTGAAAGTGCTTTCACAAAATGAAATTTCATGGATTTTCATTAGACAATGTAGTTTTTTCTCTGTATCGCTTACTGTTCTGTTCTATTGTGGAAACTTCAGTAGCGAATAAGTGCTCCTAGGATGGATAAGCACATTTATTATTTTGAACTTAAAGGGCAAAAATACAATGAGGCCTCTCAAAGGGATTAGCACTAGAGTGGAAAGTCATCAGAAATCTGAGGATTTACTTCTAATCTTAAATCCTAAAAATAACTTATCCTGGTAGATTCTGTTTTGTTTTAAATTTCAGAAGTGGTTTGCCTGAGGTTCTCCCACTGATATTGCCAGCTTTGTGATTTAAATCTTGCCGGCTGGCCCACAGGTAGAGGTGTCTTTGCTGTGTTGTGCCTCTTTGCGTCTTCTCCATCCTCATTCTCGATCCTCTCTTTGGGAGAGCTGAAACAAGGCAGAGTGCGATGGTCTTGTTTGACCTCAGCAGAAAACGTGTCCAGCAACTCAGGTTTTGCCACTGAGTGCACATATGCAAATGAATGTGGAAACATCAGTATTTGTTTGGGGGTTACATATAAATTTGAACAAGTAGGCACATTCAAAAATATGAATGTGAAATTGTCTAATAATGAATAGGATGTGTACATGATACAGTACTGCCTTACTTACTTACTTGTTGCTGGGACAAAATACCAGACATCCACAATTGAAAGGAGGAAAGATTTATTTAACTCATAGTTGCAGAAGGTTTTAGTCTTTTAATGGGCAGCTGGCAGTGGTGGAAGCACATGGCTGGAGAGACTGGAAACAGAAAGCCAAGTGAAACAGGAGTGTGTGGATATATGGAGCCTCAGGCAAGGTGAGAGCTTTCCCAAAAAGAAGCTATAACAGTGTATTTTTCTTCCTTCCGTTACTTAGTTCAGGCTGCCATTTGGGCCCTCCACACTTAGAGTGGATGCCCCTCCCTCACTTCTTGGCCCACAAGTCAGTAACAAAAACCAAAAAGCTTTGCCCAGGGCAACCCCCAATCTCAACAAGTTGACATAAAATCTTTTCAGCTCAAACCCCAAGCATCTGCTCCTTCCAAGCCCTACATCCTAATAGCATAAAGTTCCTCTGTTATCCCCCTACATCCAAATACATGAGACTTTTATCAGATACTCAACATCCAAATCACAGAAAATATGTTTTATAAACATAGAAAGTTCTTCTATAAGAAATTTAGACATTACTAAACCAAGAATAACTGTTTGGATAATAATAAAAGTATTAGTATTAAGTACATATTTCATTATAGGTAGTATCCAAAGCTTCTTACACATAGTAATATATTGAATCATCACTATGATCTTATGAGATAGAAGTACTATTATTAATCTCTGTTTTATAGATGAGGTCACCAAGACAAAGCAAGAGAAAGGAAATTGCCCAGGTACACAGGTAGTGAGTTGCCATAGCCAGATTTCTAACCACATCTGACTCTAGGAATGCTCTTTAAAAAATTGGAAATGTAAAAATTGAAGACACTGAAATTATGAAACGACATATTTTACAACTAAGATAATAAAAAAGTTACATATATGTCTACAGAACTCTTATTTTGTAGCAAGCCCTTGTAAGAGATACAGTGACTCTCAAAAAATTTCTCTGACTGTAGCATGGAATGACTCAGTGATTCACAAAGAAATCAGACTCCAACATCATGCTCTAATGAACTCACCAAGAACCTGTTGTTCAAAGAAGCATGTTTGAGTTCTGGTGAGCCCAAAAACCTAAAAATAAACTTTCTGTTCTTTTCTTATACATGAGTGCCTATGCTCTCTCCCAGTATGTATGTGTGTGTGTATATATACACACATATACTATATATGTATGTTAATAATTACTAATATATGAAACAAGTTGGTAGCAGCCAAATTTTAAAGTGGAAAAGACTTGAAAAGACATTTCTTTAAATAAGATCTACAAATGTCCAACAAGCACATGAAAAGATGATAAATATTATCAGTCCTTAGGGAAATACAAATTAAAATTATAATGGTCTTCTGCAGACTGCCTAAATGGGCACTGCCAACATTTCCCTCTGAGGCCTTTTGTTAGACTCATGTGTTAATGCATTCATGCATTATGCCTGTTTGTCCTGTTTGCCAAGGACTTCTGCTTCTTAAGGCCGGTTTGCTTCCCCACTTACATTCTGGTCAGTTCTGTGGATTTTATTTGTTTCTTTGTCTTTGGGACTACAGCTCTTCACTACTTAGAGAGGCAGCTAAGTGACTGAGCCAAAACTCTGACCCTACGATTATGTTTCACATGTTACTTTAAAATAGTTGAAATAATGAATATTCCTTGTTGTGTCTGGGTTTAGTCTTATCTATAATTTTAAAATCAACTCTCAAAATAGGAACTATTTTTAAGTTTCTGTTGGTGCTAAAGGATTAGGGTAGAGTTAATGTGCTTTAAGTACTGCCCTTGTCTTGGACATGACTTGGAAGTTTAGCCTTTTAAACACTGCATACTCCTAAATTTTTTTTATTGATGTAAGAGCCCAGGAATGAGGCTGGAGGAATAGGTCAGCAGTGAAATGCTTGCTTTACAAGCTCAAGGCCCTGGGTTCAGTTCCCAACACTGCATAAACCTGGCATGGTAGCACAAGCCTGTAATCCCAGCACTTGGGAGGCTGAGGTGGGAGGGTTGCCATGAGTTTGAGGCCAGCTTGTGCTGCATAGTGAGCTCAGGACCAGCTTGGACTGGACTATCCAGCAAGATTGTGTCTCAAAATAAATAAATAAGATTTTTAAAAAGAGCTCAGGAATAAAATTAAGGCAGACCCACAGGAATCTGTGTTTGTTGCTGCAGTTTCTCTCATTATGTAGCACTTGAGACACCTTCAAGTTGCCAGAATTCATGAGGAACCTTGATTTACTTTTTACTTTCTTTTAAATGTGTATAAAGTTTGCAGTACTATAACTACCTATCAGAAACTACTACCTATTTAGAATGTTGATCACTGAATTTAAAAAAAAAAATGAAAATATAATGGTTTAGAATTTCTTTTTGTTTTGTTTGTTTTGTTTCCTTTGGCTGTGTTGGGGATCAAACCTGGGATCTCATGGATGTTAGGCAAATCAGAACAAATCTTTAAGCTTAGAATTTTAATCATAGTAATTGAGGAAAAATTTCTTCCTTTCAAGATGGCCAAAACTGATCTAGTGTTTATTCATGATCTAGTGTTCACTCACAAGTATGTTGGACACATTAGTCTTAGGTCTCATTGTCATGGGAAAAATTGAAAGCTAGGCCAAGTTGTTTACAGAACCATGTAGAAAAGTAAATTTCTGTGAGTCTTTTAGTAATGAAATTAGGCAGCAGAAGTTGTCAGAAGCTATAAATGCCATTCTCACATTTTTGTTTTTTCTTTCTAAAGGAACAAGATAAAAGAATAGAAAACTCAAATAAAAAAGAAATACAGGAAAAAGAGGCAATCATTGAAGCATTAAATGCAAAAATAACAGAAGAAGAAAAAAGTACTCTTGAGCTAATAGATAAAATAACAGCTACAGATAAATTACTGGGAGAATTGCAAGAACAGGTTGTCCAAAAGAACCAAGAAATAAGAAACATAAAATTAGAACTGACTAATTCTAAGCAAAAAGAAAGACAGTGTTCTGAGGAAATAAAACAGTTAATGGGGACAGTTGAAGAACTTCAGAAGAGAAATCATAAAGATAGCCAATTTGAAATTGACACAGTACAGAGAATGGAACAAGAATCACAAAGAAAGTTAGAACAGCTTCGAGCTGAGCTGGATGAGATGTATGGGCAGCAGATAGTTCAGATGAAACAAGAATTAATAAAACAACACATGATACAGATAGAGGAACTTAAAATACAACAAAAGGGAGAAATGGAGAATGCTTTGAAGTCGTGTCCAAATATTACAGCTAATGAAGATCAAGTCAAGTTGATGAATGTGGCAATAAATGAACTGAATGTAAAATTACAAGATACTAACTCTCAAAAAGAAAAACTGAAGGAAGAGCTAGGCTTAGTTTCAGGAGAAAAGTCTGCTTTGCAGAGACAGCTTGAAGATCTTTTTGAAGAATTAAGCTTTTCAAGGGATCAGTTTCAAAGAGCTAGACAGACAATAGCTGAACAAGAAAGCAAACTGAGTGAAGCATATAAGTCGCTTAGTACAGTGGAAGATTTGAAAGCTGAGATTGTTTCTGCATCTGAATCCAGAAAAGAACTAGAGTTAAAACATGAGGCTGAAGTTACAAATTACAAGATAAAACTTGAAATGTTAGAAAAAGAAAAGAATGCTGTATTAGACAGAATGGCAGAATCACAAGAAGCTGAGCTAGAGAGGCTGAGAACACAGCTCCTATTTAGTCATGAAGAAGAACTTTCAAAACTAAGGGAAGATTTAGAAATTGAACATCAGATAAACATCGAAAAACTTAAAGACAACTTAGGCATTCACTTTAAACAACAAATAGATGGCTTGCAGAATGAAATGAGCCAAAAGATAGAAACTATGCAATTTGAAAAAGACAATTTAATAACTAAGCAGAATCAGTTAATTTTGGAAATTTCAAAGCTGAAAGATTTACAGCAATCCCTTGTGAATTCAAAATCAGAAGAAATGACTCTTCAAATCAGTGAGCTTCAAAAAGAAATTGAAGTACTCAGACAAGAAGAACAGGAGAAGGGTACTCTTGAGCAAGAAGTTCAAGAATTACAACTTAAAACTGAATTCTTAGAGAAACAAATGAAAGAAAAAGAAGACCTTCATGAAAAATTTGCACAACTTGAAGCAGAGAATAGCATTCTTAAAGATGAGAAGAAAGCCCTTGAAGATACATTGAAAACTTACAGTTCTAATAACCAAGAAGAAGGATTGGATTTGTCTAAAGATTGTAGCTGGCAAAAAGAAATAGAAATACTTACTGAGCAAAATGAGAACCTTAAACAACAATGTAGTCAGCTAAATGAAGAGATTGAAAAGCAAAGGAATACTTTTTCATTTGCTGAAAAAAACTTTGAAGTTAACTATCAAGAGTTACAGGAAGAATATGCTTGCCTTCTTAAAGTAAAAGATGACTTAGAAGACAGCAGAAATAAACAAGAATTGGAGTATGAAAGGAAACTTAAAGCACTTAGTGAAAAAGTTCATTTGCAAAGACTAAATCCAGCAGTGGTGACAGTGAAGAGTTCTCCCTTTTATGATGACAAGACTTTTATAGCAGAGCCATTGGAAATTGGTGAGGTTGTTGAGAAAGATACAACAGAACTTATGGAAAAACTGGAGGTAACCAAGCGAGAAAAATTAGAACTGTCAGAGAAATTGTCTGACCTCTCTGAACAGTTAAAACAGAAACATGGTGAGATTAGTTTCCTCAGTGAAGAAGTTAAATCTCTAAAGCAAGAAAAGGAGCAAGTTTTATTAAAATGTAGAGAACTAGAAATCATAATTAGCCAAAATAGACGAGAAAATGCAAATGTGTGCGATGTTGAACTGAGCTCTTTGAAAGATGAAGTTGTGACAGTGATAAACAAGGATGCCGCAGGATCAGCTTCTGATACGATGAAAGATTTGGATGAAGAATCAAAAGCAATGTTGAAAGATATAGTTCCTTTTGAAAATATGGCTGCTGGAAAAGAGAGCAAGCAAGAGCAACTGGTTTTGCCATACGTAACAAGTGAATCATTGCCTGGCAGGGTGGAACTAAGTGAAAGTGATAAGCTGCAACAGGAGCTTTATGTACTTAAATCTGAACAGGTATGTTTGCTTACTTTAATAGGATACAACCAGCAAAAAAATATGCATTTCATACTAAAAATGTTTTCACCTTCATAAGATGTAAATTCACATCATTTTTGGAGAATTATTCAGTTCTCATTTGGGCATCAACTATGGTTTAATTAGCTATTTTTTAAAATATTGTTGCATCCCTTTTAGTATTTTCTATATTCTGCTCAGGAGCTAACACTAATGGCTTCACATTTTCTTTGTAAAGACAAGAGTTTAAATAACTTGAGAATCTCAGATTAACAGAAGGTAGTAATATTATAAATAATTTTTTGTTGGAATCACAAAAGATTGGTTTTAGTTTCATTTCATGCTGGTCTATAAGGTTCCATGTTGTAAATGAACACTTAAGCTTTTAGTAGTGTAAATAGTCATTCAGTAATTATGAAATTATGTGTACCTGGGAGGAGAGACTTTAACTCTTAGAGTTTTTTGATTTTTATGACAGCTCAAAGGGATAAAAATAATATTACCTCTAAATACAATTAAAGAATGTGTATTTGTCAAGTATCAATATTAAAAATAACAGGAAAATCTAGTATCTTCATGATGTTAACTAAATTTTTACGTTTCTAAATTTATGTGACAAATATTTCTTGAACACTTGCCAGATATAAGTATACAGTGGAGAGCAGGAGAGAACAGTTCCCAGTCCCAAGGAGCATATAGTCTAGTGAGGGAGGTGAGTGGTAAAAGAGGAAACAAGTGGGCTGATTAGGAATAGTGGTAGATGCTACAAATAAATAAAACCGGTTAACATGTTAGAGAATGAGGGAGGGATGGGGGCAGCAATGAATCCAGTGGTCAGTAAAGGGCCTTTGGAGGAGTTAACATTTGACCCGAGATGTGAATGACTGGGAGGAGCCTGCCATGTGGGAATTAGACCAATTATAAAAACAAGGATGAGTTTTAGAGGAAGTGACTGAGAAGGCCTGTGTAACTGACTTTGAGAAAGGGACAAAGTAAAAGAACTTGAAAAAAGATACCAGTTCTTACAGAGAGAGCCTTATAGACTTTGTACAAAGTCTAGATTTTGTTCTGAGTGAGAAGTCATTGTGTTGTTCTCTTTTAACTTTTAATGACTTATTTTCAAGATTATGATCTTACATCAAATTTAGAGAAGTTTTACTTTTTTAAAAGCATGAATAGAATGAGAAAATTTATTCTAAAAATGTGAGGCATTATTTAGATTTTATTAAAAAACATTGTTAAAAGAGAATCTGAACTTGAGCTCAGCTGACCGAAGTCAAATTTCCCTAGTAAGAATTTTCTTTTCTCTACCAAAGATGCTTTGAATGGCTTTCACGTACCTTGTTTTTGACGTTGACTATACTAAGAAAAAGACAAATCTATAAGCTGTCTCTGCTTATGTATAATTACCAAAACCAAGGGTGGGTGGGTGGGTGGGTGGGTGTGTGTGTGTGTGTGTGTGTGTGTGTGTGTGTGTGTGTGTGTGTGTGTGTGGGTGGGTGTGTGTGTGTGTGTGTGTGATGGGAAACTCATAGAAACTGACTTACACAAAGTTAGTGAAGAGAAGCCTTACGATGCTTGGAATAATTCAGAAGCCACAAGAAATATTTTTGCTCTTCATATTAATTAGAACAAATATTTCTCACTGAGATCAAAAGAAGTGTAGTAGTTGAGAGAGGTTTTGTTTTTAAGCTCTAAAGAAATGGATAATTTCACAGAATAATTCCAAATTATTTTATTTATGTATTTAATTATGATACTAGGGATTGAACTCAGGGCCTTCACACTGAGCTATGTATTATTTTGAGACAGGGTGTGAGTCATTAAGTTGTGTAGGCTGGGCTCAAACTATGATCATCCTGCCTCAGCCTCCCAGGGTGCTAGGGTTACGGGCCTACACCACTGGGTCCTGCTCAGATTATTTTAACATAGTTAAAAGTTCAAGATTATTTTAACACACTTCACAAAGTTTAGGCATTATAGAACTCTTGCCAGTGTTAGAATGCAAAGAAGAGGGAGGAATGGCAGAAATGTTCTAGGTATTGATTAGTAACTGGTGGAGTGAGGTGCCATAGATTGAAGTTCCGTGCGTGCGTGCATGTGTGTGTGTGTTTAAAATGGAAAGTAGTTATTGGAATTGGAGAGATAACAGCACATAGAAACTACAAGAGAAACTGCTACAACATGAGTTCCATTAGAGTAAAGGTCCCATATGCTCTTTCTTTAATGCCTAAAATAATACCTGACAGGTAATAAGCAGAAACTTTTTATGAATGAAGGAATAAATAGAAGGAAAAATAAGCAAAGCTCATTTGTCAGAGGTCAACAGTGAAGCAGCAGATCGTCTTGTTTGGAAGAAAATGAGAATACCTTTTGTTATTTGCTAATGACGTTGTGCTCTGGTGCTGACCAAGGCAAATGCGAAAAGATGCATGACATAAATAGAATTTTCATAAATTGTTATAATTTGTAGGTATAATTAAATAAGAAATTTAAAAAAGCAAATGAACTGAGAAGCCTTATAAATATTAATAAACTCACCAAAAATATATAGAACAATATAAATAAAATAATATTTTAATGAAGGACATGAGACATGGGTAAGTGAAATTCTCATCTTAAAGTGGGAAAGTTTTAAAACTGCAAAATCCAGTGGGTTTTTAGATTAATTTTCAAATCTAATGTTGTTTCACTCACAGTAAGACTTCACTGAAATTTGACTTAAATGGTTTACTGTTAATCTGGAAGAAGAAATACATGAAAGCTAAAAAAAATTACTTTTTTTGAGAGTCTCCCTCTGTAGCCCAGGCTGATCCTCAAGTCACTGTGTAGCCCAGGCTAGCCTTAGACTCTTGGCAATGCTCCTGCCTCAGCCTCCTGAATGCTGAGATTACAGGTGTGCACCACCACTCCCAGCTTTTTATGGTTCTGGAGAATTGAACTCAGGGCCTTGCACTTGGAAGGCAAGCACTTTAACTGCTATGCCATTCCTCCAGTCACCTCCCAGCCCCGCTGAGAGCCAAGAATATTTTTTTAAAAAGCATTGTCTATATAACATGGCAAATAAAAGACCATTTTTGGCTTTAATATGTTGATTTAATAGATGCTGAAAATGTATGAAGCTATTAAGAAGTAGGACAAAGTCAGAATATCCATGCCCAAAGTAGGATAAAGGAAATAATGACATTAAGAGCAGAAGTAAAAGAATTTAGAACAATCAAAAAAGGGAAGAGTTTTGAAAGCTTTGTGTTTGAAAAGAATAGTAACTTATGAGACAAATCCCCAAAAACAGTATCAAGGGGGAAAACAAAGAAATGAAGATTGAAAATAAAGGCCTAAGTAGAAGTACCAAAGAGATTTTTAAAAATCATAAATGCATACTATAAATTGTAAATAAATATGAAATTATAGATTTAAATTAGATGTTTTTGAGGAAAGAATATAAATGACTAAAATTAACTTGAACAGAAATTAGTTTAGCCTGAATGAGCAAGTAACCATCAAAGAATTTGGAGTAGTAATTAGAAGTTTTCATTCTCACTTCTCTAGTCAACAATGCTAGGCTGAGGCCTCGCATGGTGGTGCATGCCTGTAATCCCAGGACTCTGGTAGGCTGAGGAAGAAAGACGACAAGTGTGAGCCCAGCTGTGGCACCTTAACAATTTAGCCAAACCCTGTCTCGCAGTAAAAAAAAGTACTAGGAATATAGCTCAGTACTAAGTCTCCAGGCTCAATCGCCATTATGTAAAAAAAAAAAGAGAGAGAGAGAGAGAGAGACTTTTATAAATGGGTCTTATTAATGCTCATGGAACAAATATACAGTTGCTTGCAAAATAGGGTTAATGGGAGAGAAAAAGTAAGGAAAGAAAGGAGGGAAGAAAAACAAAAATCAGTTCATTTTAGGAGGCTGATATTGATATGAAGACCTGATAAGAGTTGTACAAGAAAATAAAATTATAGACTAATTTCATTTATAAACGTGGTTGCAGAAACCCTAAGTAAAACCAAATAACATAGGTAATAGCATAAAACAGACTTAAATACTGGGACCAGATTTTGCCACATATATTGCAAACAAAGGTATATCAAGGTGATGTAAGGAAAATAAGACATGGCCAAAAGATAGGAGTAGATGTGTGCCTCAGAGTAGGAAATAAAGTGGCTAATAAACATGAAAAGATACTTTCAACCTTACAAGTCAATACAGCAATAAAATAGCAGTTATACCCATCAGGCTGACAATGGAAATCTGACAAAAAGTAAGATGGAATTGTGTGGCTGTGAACTAGCAGATAACACTAGTAAACAGCATAGTTATGAAAAAACAAGTTAGTAAAAGCTGATACTGTAAAAATTGTACAGTGTCTCTTTCCTAATAATTATATCTCTGGGTAATTTTCAAAATGTGTTTCCTGATTAACAGTATCAGTTTCACTTGGACACAAATTAAAATTTATGTTTTTGACCTAGGCCAGATCTGGATTAAAACTGTGGGGAGGGGACCAATAATTTATAAGTATTCCAGGTGATTCTAAAGCATGCTAACGTTTGAGAACCCCTGCACTTGAAAAACATTAGTACATTTGTATAAGAACTTACTTTCTAGAATATCCTTCTGGAAATATCCAAAAATTAGGACCAGTCCAGTTGATCTCCAGAAAGGAAGCAGACAAATTATGGTACATTCATCTGTACAGTACCATAGTTAAGTTAACCTATTATCTGCATGGTTTGATGCCAGAGACATATTGAAAGAGGAAATAAATTTGCAAATACTGTTCGGTACTATTTTTATAGAAAGACAAAATATAATGCATTGGTTATATGTACTTTGAGAAATGATGGCATAGAAGTGGTCTAGATTTGTACAAAATTGCCAGTTATGGCTATAGAGAAAGGACAAAGTATATTGAATTTTATAGTGTTTTCTTTCTAAACCAAAGGAGAGGTGTAAATGTAGCAAGGAAATGAGAAGAAAAGAGATAAAACATAGTATATGCTAATTTGGGTTGTGAGTGCAGAAGTGTTTATCATGTTATTTGCATTTCTCTACCTCTAAAATGTTTTAAAACAAAAGTCAAAGATAAACCATTTTGATAGTTTGATGCCAATTATCAAAAATAGAAATCTACTCTAAAATTAGGTAATAGAAACATTGTTCTACTTTCCTAGGAAAAAAGATGCAGATCATTGCAATTGGAGGAAGGAGGAGGAGAAAAAAATATAGACTTTTGTTGCTTTGTATGAGGTTTTTAAGCTGTTATTTAATATATTTCTCCTCTTGTATTTAGTATATGAAAGTAACTGAAATTGCATATTTTTATTTTTTAAAAAAATTTCTGATGTGTATTTACATTCACTTTAAGAATGACTTAAGGCTACAGATGGAAGCCCAGCGGATATGCCTTTCTCTGGTATATTCAACTCATGTGGATGAAGTTCGTGAATATATGGAACGTGAAAAAGATAAAGCTCTTTGCAGTCTTAAAGAGGAGCTTATTTCTGCTCAAGAGGAAAAGATCCAGGAACTTCAGAAAATACACCAATTAGAGCTACAAAATATAAAAACACAAGAAACAGGTAAATGGTTTCTGACTTCTCAATCCTATGAGAAAGATAAGTATCACTGAGTTCATTTATTCATGTAATGATTGAACACTTGAAAAACTAAAATTTCTGAATCGTATTCCCATATGAAGTTGTAATCCTTTGAAACATCAGATTTAAAATAAACTGACAAATTTTGAAATAGAAAATGAATAAGATAGAAGAAGAAAAGAGAAAAATCTAGTGCTTTCTGGAAGGATAAATAGGATGAAAAGTGGACAGGAGTAAAGTTGGGAGTTGAACAAAGGCTCTGGAGTCATAAGCAGTGGGCTGTAAAAGTGCATCCAGGTTGGGGAACTCAGAGGGTTTAGATCATGTGGGAGAGTAATGAGGGAGAAGGCTGAAGATGTGCATAAGGGTTTGACTAATCAAAGCTTAACTATGCTGAATGAAGCATTTATAAACTTCATGTTATATAGGTGGTAAGATTTAGTACTGCAGAATTTTAAATAGGAATAACACTAAAATTTTTATTTTAAAATGAAACTGTTGGGGTAAATTTGAGGAGGTGCAGTTATTGGTGGGAAGACTAAACAATCTTGGTAGGAATTCTAAAGTAATAAGATATTAAGCAATAATATCATTGTGTTTGGAAAGGTAAGTACAAAAGTCAAAGGTAGGCCATACATGGGTAGTTGTTAACATTAACTGTGAAAGTGGGAGGAAATAAGAATGATCCCTGAATTTTTCTCAGGTGACAGGATTAGATGGTGCCAGTAACAAAGAGGAGCAGATTAGTGAGAAAAATGATAAATTTCATTTTGAGCACACTGAAAAAGAAATATGTAGTAATAAAAAAATAGAAATCTGAAAGCTAAGAGAGAAATTTAGGCTCAAAAGAAAGTAGATGATCAACATGGTTGTCAGAAGGGCTCTGAGGCCAAGGACAAGAATGAGACATTCTGGGAGAGACTGGACAATGAGGTGAAAGACTATATTGTAACTATGAAAAGCACCAGTAGCACCAAGAATGAACCTATGGAAGAATGAACCTGTCTATTTAAGGAACTTAATTTTTATCTTTAATAATTGTCAGTTAAGCAGACTTGCTGATCCGAAGTATTCCTAAGGTCTACTTTTGCCTCTGGAATGAGATAGCTCAGAAATTTTTTAATGGAAATGCTTTGTTAAACAGTAGAATATCAGCAGACTTAAACAAGAATGCAGTGCTCTTTTTTTTTTGTTTGTTTGTTTTTTTACTTCAGGAATTCTTTGGGTTTGAATATACAAAGATTTTAAGCGTGTATTTTTTAATTATTCCAGATAATCTGTCCAGGGTTTTCCCACTTTGCAGGTTAATTAATGGCTCTTTTACTGTGTGATAGTTTAGTGAGTAACAGTAAGGTTTTTTTTTTTTTTTAAATTAAAGTGAGTACAACAAAAAAACATTGGAGTGCATAGCATGTAGAAGGGGCAGATTTTTTTATTGTTGTATGAGGATCATGCCCAAGACTCCTGTCGTGCTAGGCAAGTGCTCTGCTACTGAGCTGTCTATCCCTCAGCCTAAAATACTGATTTGTGGGGTTTTGTTTCAGTTTTTTTCCCATTTTATTGATATGTATACGTGCAAAATTTAAAGTTTACAATGAAGTTGAGCATTTTGTGCACATAAGTATCCTGCCAAGGATACAAGGATTTTTCAACTCTCTTTCTTTCCCTCCCCCACCCTCCACACCCTCCCTACTCCCCCACCCTATCCCCCTATTTCACTTTGTTTTTCACTTTAAATTCCATAATCATTGTGATCTGGGACTCTCATATCAGAGAGACCATTCGATGTTTCACCTTCTTCTTCTGACTTACTTCACTAAGCATGATGTTCCCAAGCTTCTTCCTATGACCGCAAAAGCCTCCAAGCTGTTGGACTTTATTGATGCATAGTATTCCATTCTGTACAAATACCACAGTTTGTGTATCCACTGGTCTGTTGGTGGGTATTTTGGTGACTTCCACATTTTAGCTATTGTTAGTTGTGCTGCTATGAACATGGCCATACATATATCTCTGCTGTGTGTTGTTTTGGCCTCTTTAGGATATATTCCCAGGAGGGGTGTCGCTGAATCGAAGGGGATATTTATTTCCAGTCTTTGAGAGCTCTCCATACTGCTTTCCAGAGTGGGTGTACGAATTTACATTCCCACCAGCAGTGTAAGAGAGTTCCTTTTTCCCCACAGCCTCGTCATCACTGATTGCTATTTGACTTGTTGATATAGGCCATTCTCTCTGGAGTGAGATGGTATCTTAGCATTGTTTTGATTTGCATCTCTCTTATGGCTAGAGATGTTGAACATCTTTTCATGTATCTATTGGCCTTTTGTACTTCTTCCTGTGAACTGTCTCTTCATTTCATTTGCCCACTTTTCAATAGGATCCTTTATTTTGGTAGGCTTACTTTTCTTCAGCTCCCTGTATATTCTAGTTATGAGCTTCTTATCTGAGATGTTGGTGATGAATATTTTTTCCCAGTTCGTTGGTTCTCTTTTTACAATGTTGATAGTTTCTTTTGCTGTGCAGAAGCTTTTTAATTTGACAAGATCCTATATGTTAATAATGGAGATAATTTCTTTTGCTCTTGGTGTCTTGTCAAGAAAGTCTTTGCCTACGCGTATGTCTTTTAGAAATTTGCCTAATTTGTCTTCTAGAAGGTTTAGTGTTTCATTTTTAATGTTTAGGTCTTTGATCCACTTTGATTTGATTTTGGTGCATGGTGACAGGTGTGTGGCTAGATTCATTCTTCTGCATGTGGATGTCCAGTTTTCCCAGCACCATTTGTTGAACAGGCTGTCTTTTTTCCTTTGTATGCATTTGGCCCCTTTGTCGAAGATTAAGTAATTCAGGATGTTTGGGCTTGTCTCTGTGTCTTCAGTTTTGTTCCACTGGTCTATCTGTCTATTTTTGTGCCAGTACCAAATTGTTTTTACAACTGTGGCTTTATAGTATAGCCTGATGTCTGGAACTGTGAAGCCTCCTGCTTTGGTCTTGTTGCTCAGGAATGCTTTGGCTATTCTTGGTCTCTTTTGGTTCCATGTAAATTTAAGAATTGTTTCAAGTTCTTTGAAGAAACTTGTAGGTAGGGCTTGCATTAAATCTATCTATCAGTTTAGGTATTATAGTCATTTTGACTATTTTGCCTATCCAAGAGCAGGGGATGCTTTTCCATTTTCTAGTGTCTCCTGTAACTTCTTTCTTCAGTGTAATGTAGTTTTCTTTATATAGGTCCTACACATCCTTGGTTAGGTATACTCCTAGGTATTTAATTTTTTGCTGAGCTATTGAGAATGGAATTGTTTTTCTGAGTTCTTGCTCAATAAGTTCATTGTTAGTGTAAAGAAAAGCTATTGATTTTTTAGTGTTAATTTTGTATCCTGAGACTTGGCTAAATTTTTTTATTGTTTCTAGGAGTTTCGTAGTGGAGTTTTTAGGGTGTTCCATATAGATAATCATATCATGTGCAAATAAGGATAGTTTGACCTCCTCGTTTCTGATGCAGATTTCCTTTATTTCATTTTTTTTTTTGTCTGATTGCCATGGCCAGTGTTTCAAGGACTATGTTGAATAAGAGTGGTGAGAGTGACGAACCTTGTCTTGTTCCTGATTTGAGAGGGAATGATTTCAATTTTTCTCCATTTACTATGATATTTGCAGTAGACTTAGCATATATAGCTTCTATGAAATTTAGGTAGGGCCCTTCTATACTTATATTTCTCAGTGTTTCTATCATGAAGCGGTGCTGGATTTTGTCAAAGGCTTTTTCTGCATCAATATAGATGATCATGTGGTTTTTGTTTTAGCTTTTGTTGATATGGTGTATTACATTGATTGATTTCCGTATGTTGAACCAGCCTTGCATCTCAGGGATGAAGCCCACTTGATCATGATGTATGATTTTTCTGATTACTTGTTGGATTCTGTTTGCCAGGATCTTATTGAGGATTTTTGCATCTATATTCATTAAGGATATTGATCTATAATTTTCCTTCCTGGTTAGGTCTTTGTCTGCTTTTGGGACTAGTATGATGCTAGCCTCAAGGAATAAGTTTGGTAGCATTCCTTCACTTTCCACTTTATGAAATAGTTTGAGTAGGATTGGAGTAAGTTCTTCCCTAAAATACTGAAAAAATTCTGCTGTGAATCCATCTGGGCCTGGACTTTTGTTTGTAGGTAGAGCTTTTATTACTGCTTCAATTTCTGTGTGCGTGATGGAATTGTTCAAGCTTCTTATATCTTCCTCATTTAATTTTGGTATTTTATATGTATCTAGGAAGTTGTCCATTTCTTCCCAGTTCTCAAATTTATTAGAATATAGGTGTTCAAAGTGATTTCTTATAATATTCTGGATTTCTGCAGAGTCTGTTGTAATTTCACCCTTTTCGTTTCTGAGTTTGCTAATCTGTGCCTTCTCTTTCCTTTTCCTGATGAGGTTGGCAAGAGGTTTATCGATTTCATTAATTCTTTCAAAAAACCAGGTATTTGACTCATTAATCTTTTTTATTGTCTCTTTAATTTTAATCTCATTCATTTCAGATCTGATCTTTTTTATTTCTTCTCTTCTACTGCCTCTTGGGTTAAGTTGTTCTTGTTTGTCTAGGTCCTTAAGGTGCATCATTAGCAATTTTATTTGTGACCGTTCTGTTCTTCTGATGTGTGCATTTATGGCTATGAATTTTCCTCTAAAGACTGCTTTCATTGTGTTCCACAGGTTTTGATATGATGTACTTCCATTGTCATTTTACTTTGTGAAGTTTTTGATTTCTTCTCTGATTTCTTCCATGATCCATTGTTTGGTCACTAGTAGGTTGTTAAGTCTCCATGTGTTTGTGTGTTTTCTTTTGTTTCTGCTGCTGTTAAGTTCCATTCTTATTCCACTATGGTCTGAGAGTATGCAGGGAACTGTTTCTATCCCTTTGTACTTGTTTAAGCATGACTTATGTCCTAGTACGTGGTCTGTTTTAGGTAATGTTCCGTGTGCTGTTGAGAAGAACATGTAGTCAGTTGATGTTGGGCAGAAGACTCTGTAAATGTCTGTTTGTCCAAGTTTTCTATCGTATCATTCAGCAGTTGTCTATCTTTGTGGATTTTCTGTCTGGTTTATCTATCTATTTGTGGTAGTGGAATATTTAAGTCCCCTACTATAATTGTGTTGGGGCCTGTGTGTCCTTTCAAATCTAGTAATTTTTGGTTAACGTAATTGGGTGCTCTAGAGTTGGGGGCATATATATTGATAATTGCGATTTCTTTCCGTTCTAATGTTTCTTTAACCAGTATGTACTGTCCATCTTTGTCTCTCTTCACCTGTTTTCTTTTGAAGTCTGATGAGTCTGAGATTTATATAGCTACCTCTGCTTGTTTTCTGGGACCTGTTGCGTGAAATATTGAATTCCAGCCTTTTATTTTCAGTTTGTGAGTTTCCTTTTGGGTGAAGTATGTCTCTTTTAGGCAGCAAATTGTGGGTTTCTGTTTTTTGATCCAGTCAGCTAGTCTATGTCTTTTGATAGGTGAGTTGAGGCCATTCACGTTTTGGGTAATGATTGAGGTATGTTTGGTGTCTCCTGCCCTCATTGTCGTTTTTCCAAGTTGTTTACTGACTTAACTTTTTTCTCAGCTTTTTCTCATCTAGCTTTTGACTTTTTTTCCTCTGGGGTCTCTTGTGTCATTATTTTCTCTTTTGCTATCCAAGTTTCCTTTGAGAATTCTCTGGAGTGAAGGCTTAGTAGCTGCTGCAAGTTTCTTTAAGCTTTCTATATCATGGAGGATTTTAATTTCTCCCTCTAGTTTAAAAGATAGTTTGGCTGGATATAGTAGTCTTGGTTGAAATTCGTGTTCTTTTAGTGTTTGAATGACATTGCTCCATGATCTCCTGGCTTTTAGAGTCTGGGTTTAGAATTCTGCCGTTATCCTGATGGGCTTACCGTTGTAGGTCACTTTAGGCTTGTCTCTTACTGCTTTCAGTATTCTCTCTTTTTGTTGGGTTTCTAGTACTTTGATTATGATGTATGAGGATGAGGTTCTCTTCTGATCAATACTGGTTTGAGTTCTAAATGCCGGCAGTAGCTCGATGTTCATTTCTCTTCTTAGATGTGGGAAGTTTCCTTCCATAATTTCCTTGAATATGCCTTTTAATCCTTTTTTTTGACCTCGATCTTCTCTTAGATTCCCATAATTCTCAGGTTGTTTGTTTTTGAATCGTCTATCAGTCGTTGTAATGATTCACTTTCTTCCTTTTTTTCCTTTGTGGTCTTTATGGTCTTTCCTTCCCACTCCATCATTTTGTCTTCTGGGTCTGATAATCTGTTTTGAAATTGTTCAATATCATTGCTTATTGTGACCTGTGTGTTTTTCACTTCCTGTATATCTGCATATATTTTTTTATTTCTCTGTTGTGTTCTTCTCTCACTTCTTGTATTGCCTTCATTATCTTCTGGTTCATTTCTTCTTTGATCTCTACTTGCTTCTCATAGCTTGCTTTTAGTTTAGCTAGGTCTTGGAGTAGCTCTTGATCTCTGATTTTCATTTCCTACATCATTTCCTGCTTTAATTCCTACTTTAACTCCAGCTTTAACTGGATGTATTCCTGGGCCCAGAAGTTGCTATCATTTGTGCCATTTTCATCTTTAGCTTCTACATTTTCAGGAGTCCTGGGATGCTCTTCTGGTATGTTAAGACTTCTTCAAGGAGTTTTATTTCCATGTTTCCTCATGGTTTTGTTGTCTTTGGTTGACTCTGGTTGTCCGTCCCTGGATTCCCTTATGTAGTTCTTCACTGTACGGCTCTGTCCGGTGATGGGAAAACATGGTCGCCGAGCTGAGCACTGCGGAGAGGGGTGGTGGGAATATGAACTCGAGTTCCCAGGGTCCACTCCTGCTTGGCTCCGCCCTGCGCTGCCCTGGACCCGCCGCAGTGTCCGTGGCATGTGGTAGCTTTGGACCCTAACACACTGCACCTGCACTGCTCCTCCTTACACCGGCCCCGGATCCACTGTGGAGCTCGCAGAGCTTGGGATGCAAGCCCTCTCTGTCCTTACTTCCTTGGGCTCTTCCCTGCAGTGGGTGGGACCTGCTGTGAAGTTCACAGCAGGCAGGTTGTGTGCCCTCTCTGTAGCTCCGCTGGCTCCTCCCTAAACCGGCCCTGGAACCCCTGTGAAGTCCACAGCGAAATTTGCAGCAGGTAGAACTCAGTGTCTGTAGCTCTGCTGGCTCCTCCCTCTGCAGGCCCTGGAACTGCTGCAAAATCTGCAGGGAAATTCGCAGAGCGCGGGACCCACGCACTCTTTGTCTGTTGTTCCCCTGGCTCCTCCCTAAGACGGGGGAACTGCTGTGAGTCCTCAGCGAAATTCGCAGCTAGCGGGGGATGCTTGTACTCACTGTCTGTAGCTCCGCTGGCTCCTCCCTTTTGTTTGTTTTGTGTAAATGTATATAATAGGTAATGTATATGTTTCTTGTATTGCACTGTAGTAAAAAACTTTGAACATCACTGTTTATACCGTTTTTTAGGATAGAAATTAAATATCTTATAAATTGAGATAATTAATATTCAGCAGTGGAAAATAAGTTTAAAATTTTGAATTTAAAATCAGAGTTCTATTTGAAACAAATTGAGTATAATAGGACTTTACCATATAGAATGTGTGTCCTAACACAGTATTTGTTTGGCTAGACGATGAAGGAAGGCCTTTACAGATGCTCATTGGGAGACTTCAGAAGGCAGTGGCTGAAGAATGTTCTTATATTTCAAAGGTAAGATGTTAGAAGGCAGTTTTAGACAGGAGGCACTAAATTTAAGTTGCCTAGTAATTTGGTAAGCAGGATCATCCAGCATGGATTCCTGTCCCTAGAAGTGCACTTAAAAAGTATTTATATGTTACGTTATGTTATGTTACTGAGGCTTGAACTGATAGGCATTGTGTGTGCTAGTCAAGTGTGTGTGTATGTGAGAGAGAGAGAGAGAGAGAGAGAGAGAGAGAGAGTTTTGAACTACGTCCATAGTTCTTATTTCTGAAGTATTAAGCTTAGAATGAGCATTTAAAATTTTCATGCCTCAGCAGGCGTATTGCCACATGTTTGAGGCCAGCCTGGGCTATATAGTGAGTTGAAGACCAGCCTAAACTATAGAGCGAGACCCTGTCATAAAACAGTGGATCAATGGATGGATAGATAGATAGACAGACAAATAAATTGATTTTCACTTTAAGAAGTTTGAAACAAATTCAGAGTCTGGGATATTGCTCATTAGTCAATTTCTAGTCTAGCATGTTTGAGGATCTGGCCCCAGTACTGCAAAGGAAAAAAAATGAAAAAGGAAAAAAAAATTAAGATGAATTATCTGAGCAGTGGTATAGACAGTAATCATTAATGTTGCCCTGGAAGAGCTTCTTAATCTTCTGAGTCATAGTATCATCCTCTGTAAATTGAATCATTAAAGTTTTCTGCATCTAACTCTAAATGTGATAAAATTTCATCTTAGGGGATATAGTGAAAATTTAATAAACTCAACTACAGTAATATAGTTTAGTGAGGACACTTCATGAAATCTCAGATAGCAGCAATAAACAATTGATTTTTAGATCTACAAGTTGTTAATGGTTACGAGGGGCAAAAGTAAAATTTATTTGGACTGCTTACCAAATGATTATGAGGCAAGAAGTATTCTATATGACAGTAGAATTATCTGTTGCTCAGAACCACCAGAACAATGTGTGAATTTTTTTACTTCTCTCTCTGTGTGTGTGTGTGTGTGTGTGTGTGTGTGTGTGTGTGTGTGTGTGTGTGTGTGTGTAAGCCACAGGAAACTAGGGTGTATGAATGTAGTTTACTTGATAAAATATTTCTGGAATCTTTAGACAATTCTAATTATCATTCTGAACTTCTATTTCTGTTTTATAGCATTTTTTCCAAGGTAGCTGATATAATAAGATGAACATTAAGGCTACAGGTAGAAGAAAATAGTTTGTATAGTAAAGATTGTAAATATTTTCTTGTTGTAAAAAATGTCTTAGGACAGAGGAAGAAATACATTGAGATTTGATTGTTTCTTGTATTAGCTTGGATTCTTGCAAAAGGCAGAATTTACAGAAATTACAACAAAAAGGATCTATTTGGAAGGCTTACAAATCCGAGGACAGAGATAGTCCAAGATGGAGAGCTGGACTGTCTGTCTGATGTGAGAGCTGGACTGTCCGATGGCTGCTCAGCCATGAAGTAGACCTCCCCTATCCTGGACTACAGGACAGCAGTGAGAGTCTGCTGCAGATCTCAGTTGTTCAAAGAAAAATGGTGAAGACCAGAGACTGAAGATTGGCAACTGAAGATCTGCCATGGGCAGACAGGCACAGGCCAGACAGGTGCAAACTGAGACTGGAGTGAATCTGTGATAAAGATCTGCAGTGTGTAGCAAGTCAGTGTCTTGAGAGCTTTGCCAGAGGAAGGAGCTATGACAATCTTGCTTCTTCCTTCCTTTTATACCATTCAAGTTCCAGTTGAGCCTCCCACATCCTGGTGGGTGTTCTTCCCTCAATCCTCTTTCTCCAGCCCACAAATCACCCACACTTATCCAGACTGTTTCTCAATTCCCAGTCTAGGTGTGGTTCCCAAACTAATCCAGGTATGGTTCCTGATTACCTCAAGTTGACATAATCTGTCCAAGGGTCACATTTCTTCTGCAGATTTATTTAGTATATGGAGGAGGTGGGAGTTTACTTACTCTGTTCCATTGCAGCACTATTTTGCGTCTAGGATAATTATGTTTAATGATGGAGGCCTAAGTCAAATTTTTAATTTTTTTAAATATTCAATTTTGTTAACAGACTTTCAACAGTGTCTTTGGTGAATATTATATTCCTGCTTTAAAATGTGAAGTAAATGTAGAAGAGCGAGAGAATTCTTGTGTTAATGCTTCTGAAAATGAAGAACCAGAATTCCAAGATTATAGGTGTACAGTTCAAGGTAATAAAAACCATATTATTAAACAATACTTAATTTTCTTAAGTCAGTTGATAAGCTTTTACCTTTAATCAGGATTTAATCACATATCCAAGTTGTTTTCCATCTTAATATCCTCTATTCAGATTTATTAAATTTCATATTTAGTATACACAATTTTTATAACACAGTAGTTATACCACAAGGATAACTGAAGGTGTCTACACGTCTTCTTTTATTTATTCCTCTAATCTCACCTTTTCCTTAATCTCATTTCCTTCTTTAACTTTTTATACCATAAATACTAATCTTTAAAAGTTATTGTATTGTAAGTGTACATCAGTGGTTTATCATTTTGAAAGTGAATAAAAATATTGAGAAATGAAAGAAATATTAAGATATCTATTTCTTAATGTAAGTCTAGTCTTAGTTTATGATAATCTCTGTTAATTTTTGTTGTTTCTTCACTGATAAAATGTTTCCTAGCCCTGTCCATTAGTATGGATAATGAGTAAACTATACACATTATTGATTAACAAAACATTTAGCATATTTTACTATGAAAAATTCACTTTAGCTTTGTAGCAGGTATTTCATTTTGGTTTTGCTTGCTGTATATATAAAGCTTATTTCTAGCACATTTCTAAAGTTGTATGTAGGTGAATAATATTTATTGAAAGATGTAAAGCCCTTACTTGTAGGGTAAATTGTAATTGTTTGTTTATCACCTAGACTTTCAAGAAAACATGCAAACCCTTCTGAACAAAGTAACTGAGGAATACAACAAACTATTGATACTCCAGTCACAATTAAGCAAGGTCTGTGAAATGGAAAATATATAATTATTGTACTTACTATATTGTCTGCTTTTGTAAACTGCTTTATCAGCCAAGAATTTCTACAATAAGTGCAAGTAAAAAGATGAGGAAAGTAATATTTGTAAGTTTTTAGTAGAGTATTTCTCTGCAGAGAAGAAGGGTTTATCTCGTTCTAGGGTACACCTCCAATGACCTAGCTTCCTTCCATTTGGGGTCATTTACTAAAGATTCTACCTTCTCACAAGAATGTCACAGGTTGAGACAAAACTTTCAACTCATGGGCCTCTGAGGGCATTCAGTATCCAAACCATAGCTATGAATCCTTACTTCTGAGTTGAGTCTTATCTCTGTTATCTCTATTCAAAGGTCTTTTCAGTGTGTTTCAGTCAACTTATTAAATTTTGAGTTTACCCTAACACTCATTGGCTTAGGTTGGAGGATCATAACTTTGAAACCAACCCGGGTAACATAACAAGTTCAAGGTCAGCCTGCTGTATGTAGTGAGAACCTGTCTCAAACCAGCTTTTCCTTTCTTGGTTTTAAAGAATGGCATCTGACCAGAAATTTGGGAGACATCTTAAGATAGGCCTCTTCTCTGACCCCTAATTTCCCACTAAACTTGAAATATACTTAAGAGGGAGTCCAAAAGACGGGAAAGATATATATTTTGCTCGTTTATCCTGCCAGTGACTTTTATTAGTTAATTATATGCCAGTTGTACTAGGCATGAAGCAACGTACAATGACAGTAAAGTCACTAGACTGAAGAAATTTCTTAATTGATAGTGCTTATAAACTAATTCAAAGAATATGGTTGATATTTATAAAGTTGTTGCCCAAGGCAACATTTACTAAGTGTTTACAAGAGAAATGTGGATTAGTGTATTTGGAATTAAATAAACAAGTAGATGAGTGTGGGCTGAAATAAATGATGTATCAGAGAAAGTGGAACTTGTATTGAAACATGAATGATGTGTTGATTTGGACAAAAGGGAAGAGGAGAACAACATTCCAGGGAGGAGAAGAGATAGGAGCAAAGTCTTGAAGGTAGAAATATGTTACATTTAAAGCATATTTCTTAAAGAGTAATAGACATTAAGACAGATAAACTGTAACAGAACATTGAATGCTAGTCTGACCTTTCTTAGAAATTAACTTCTGATGGATGTTTATGACCATGAGGTAGATAGTATAAAGTTGAACTTTTACAAAGATTAATCTAGTGACTGTGGGAATTACAAAATAAGGTGGTATGGCTTATAAGATGATTTAGGGAATAACCTAAAGAATTTTGTAGTCAATTTGAAAGAGAAAGGCAAGAAACACAACATTTTCTTTTCACTTCCTGTGTTTATAGAAGTTGGGCCTTAGATGTCACTATAACAGTTTATAAGCTGTGAGTTTGCAAATGAAAGGGTTCCAAAAACCACTCCCAGGTTTAGTGATTGCTAAAGGGACTCATAGAAGCAACAGCAAAAGGATACAAAGCAAAATCAGCTTCAGAAGGAGTTGAAAAGGTGTGGGCACAAAATCTGGAGAAAAGCAAGCACAAATTTCTTCTCCGAATATAGTCACACGATATACTTTACTACCTTCAGCTGTAAATTTGGCAGTATGTGCCACATGTCTACCAAGGAAGCTAACCTGAGCTAAGGAGTTCGTAGTTTTTCATTAGACATCAATTACATAGGTACCCTCAGCTTAGCATATTACCAAAATCTACCCTTCTAGAAGGAAAACAGGTATTCAGCACAAACCACATTGTTTGGACAGTGTAGGCATAGTAAACCATGTTTACCATTTAGGAAAAGTTTTATATTAGTATAAGGAAATGCTTACTGCAATAATTAAGGCTGTAGATTCCAGCCAAGGGGATAGCTTGCCAGCAGGCCTTTCTAAAGATGAACATCCTCAGGACTGCTATATTAACTCTTGTGTGTATAATGGGTAGTGAGTGAACATAACAACATAGTAAGTTAGCTACAGTTGCAGTGGTGTACAGTATTTGATTGGCAGAATATCTCTACCTGACTTTTCAGTCCTCATTTCAGCCCCACTGGAATGCTTAGTTTCCCAAAGGTACCTGGATCTTTCACTCTCCTGGACTTCGTTTTGCATGCTGATGTTCCTGTGGAAGCAGTATCACTCATCTCACTTCACTGTGCTTAGGTTCTTCCTACTTTGTTACAGTTGGTTCAGACTTTTCTTTCTTGCTGTCATCTTTTGATATGGTTTCCTTAGCTAAATATTTGGTAATCCTCTGTCTTTCTTGTTTCCATAGCTGCTTATACAAACTTGTTTTATACACTGCTTTTCCTCATATTCTAATTATTTTTCAGTTCTGCGTTTTCCACAAGATATAAAACCATCAGAACCAGGGAATCTTCTGGGTTTTTTTTTTTTCACAAAAACAATTTTTGTGTGTCTTTGCAGTACAAGCACATTTACACATTGATTACATCCAGCTTGGGAAAGTGCTTCATACATACACCTTTTTTTGGTCTTTTTTTTTATGCCTTGTCTCCTTTCTTCCATCCTCAAATCCCCTTCTCATCTCTAAGAAGCCTACTTTCCTATTTCCTGTCCTTTGTCTTCCACTTTGCTCTTTTAGTGATTTATATTTTGGCTTTCTCATATAATTGAGTCTGTATAATACTTAATTTTTTGTGTCTGGCTTATTTCACTAAAGCATTTGCATTTTCAATGCTTCAGATTTATCTTTATAGCAGTGAGGTAATTCATTGTATATATTTATCGCATTTTCTTTATCCATTCATTCATTGGTAAACATATAGACTGTTTCCAAAATAATGAGTTATGAGTTGTGCTGCTATAACTGTGAGTATGCATATATCTCTGTAATATAATGACTTTTGCTCTTTTAGAAAGATGCCCAAGAGAGGTATAGCTGGGTCAAGTGGGATTCCTATTTTCAGTTTTCTGAGTAATTCCCATACTGATTTCCATAGTTGATTCTGCCTATTCTGGAATGTGGGATGTCTTTTCATTTTTAAAGTATTCTTCAATCCCTTCAGGGTACTGTAGTTTTTGTTGTAGAGATCTTTCTCTTCCTTGGTAAGGTTTATTCCTAAGTAATTTTTGTAGCTATTGTAAATGGGGTTGTTTTCATGATTTCTTTGTTGGTGAGCTCATTGTTGGTATTTAGAAATGCTATTGATTTGTTTATGTTGATTTCATAGTCTGATGCTTTGTTGAATTTCTTACATTTAAGAGATTTCTGATGGAGCTTTTTGAGTTTTCATACACAAGTTCATGTCATCTGCATATAAGAATGGTTTACCTTCTCCTATTCAATTCTCTCTCTCTCTCTCTCTCTCTCTCTCTCTCTCTCTTTCCTTCCTTCCTTCCTTCTGAGTAATTGTTGTGGCCAAAACTTCAAGTAGTATGTTACACAGGAATGATAACAGTGGACATCCTTGTCTCGTTCTTGAATTTTAAGAAGAATACTTTTAGTTTCCCCCCATTTAGAATGATGTGGGTGGTGGAATTATCATAGTGAGCTTGTATCAGTTTGAGGTATGTTTCTTCTATTTTTTATTCAGGGTTTTTATCGTGAATTGATGTTAAATTTTGTCAAAGGCTTTTTCTACATTTTTTGAGATGGTCGGGTGGCTTTTTATCCTGTTTTCTGTTGATGTGATATATTTGTTGATTTAGGAAATTGGTCCTAGCTCCTTTTTTGTTGAGTCTTTGTCTGGTTTTAGTATTAAGGTTTTGGTAGCTTTGAGGAATGACTTTGTAATGTTCCTTCCCTTTTGATTTCTAGGAAGAGTGACAAGTATTTGCATTAACTCTTCCTGGAAATTCTGGTAGAATTCTGCAGCAAATCCATTGGGTCCTGGGCTTTACTTAGGTGGTAGTGTTTCTATTATTTCTTCAATTTCATTATTAGTTATTGGTCTACTGAGAAGGTTTGTATCTTCCTAATTCAGTTTTGGTAGTTCATATATTTTCTAGAAATTTATCCATTTCTGTTAGGTTCTGAAATTTACTGGAGTATAGATTCACAGTAGTTTCTTATAATCCTGTGGATTTCAGCACTGTTAAATTTTCACCTTTTTAATTTTTTCCGATTTTATTGATACATGTAAGTGCAAAATTTGAAATTTCCAGTGATCTTGAGCATTTTGTGCACATACATATCTCGGCAAGGTTACAAAGCCTTTCCCTCTCTCCTTTTGGCCTCCCCCCCAGGCCTCCCCCTCAAGTTCCCATTTTTTTCCGCGCTAAGTTCCATGAGATAATTGTGATCTGGGTTTCTTATATCAGAGAAACCATTCGATATTTTACTTTCTGCTTCTGACTCACTTCACTAAACATGATGGCCTCAAGTTGCCTCCATTTGCCTACAAAAGCCTGTAGCCTATTGACTTTATAGATGTATAGTATTCCATTGTGTATAAATACCGCAATTTGTATATCCATTGGTCTGTCGATGGGTATTTTGGTGTCTTCCACATTTTGGGTATTGTTAATTGTGCTGCTACCTTTTTTTATTTCTAATTGCACTGAAGCACATCTTTTTTCTTCTTTTGGTGAATTTAGCTAGAGGTTTGTGAATCTCATTTATCTTTTCAAAGAACCAACCTTTTCTTTCATTGATCATTTGCAATTTTTTAAAATCAGTTTCATTAATTTTTGCTCGGATCTTTATAAATTCTTTTCTTCTACTGGTGTTGGGATTGTATTATTCTTGCTTTCCTAAAATCTTGAGACATATCTGTAGAAGTAAAATTCTCTTTCACCACTGGAATAATGTGAAGGTTTCCAGGTCCACAGACTTACGAAGAAAAAAGTAGAATCAAAAGTAATGCAAGCAACAGCTTATTGAGCCAAACAAAAGAAAAAAGAAAAACCCTTGGCCAAGAAACCAAGAGGAAACCCAAGCAGATCTCTGTTACAGAAAGAGAAGAAAAAGAAGCAAAGGTGTTCCTAGCCAAGAAGCCAGGAGGTGGCATGAGCAGTTATCCTTCCTGGCATGGGACTGAGCCCTCCGTGTGTAGACTCAGAATAAATGGAGGGGCTGGCGCAGTGAGAGGGTTCTTGGGGATTGGCTCCTTCATGCATATCACGCATAACTGGAAAATGCAGGAACTTCTTCAAAGTGGGGAAAGTACATCTGTTAACGTTAGGACACTGAAACGTATTAACTGCTTGGTCTGGGAAAACTGAAAAACAACCTCAACTGGAAAAATAACGTGGGAGGGGAGGAGGTTATCAGATACTCTGCTTTGCAGTTTTTCTTCCCTAAACTCATTACATTGTTTGAGATTGCTCGTTTTTATATGTGCATTTGTAGCAGTGAATTTCCTCCTTAACACTGCCTTCATTGTGTCCTAAGATGCTTTGACTCTTTTATTGTCAATTTCTAGTTTCATTCCACTATGGTTTAATAGTATTCAGGGGACAGCATGATTTGTGGCCTATTTTGGGGACAGTTCCATGTACTGCTGAGAAAAATGTATATTGTGTTGTAGTTGGGTGAAACACTGTTTAGATCTGTTTGTTCAATGGTAGTTCAGTGGTATGGTTCACTTCTGATGAGCCTTTGTTGCTTTGTTTGGTTGACCTATCTGCTTGTGGTTGTAGAGTATTCAAATCCCACACTGTTACTATGTTTGTGTCTTATCTGTTCTTTTAAATCCAACAGTTTTTACTTTGTAAAGTTGAATGTGTCAATATTACATGCATAAGCATTTACGTTATTACTCTTCCTATTTAATTGTTCTACTTATGAGGATGTAATCTTCTTTGTTTCTTTTGACCAGTTTTATCTTGTAGTCCACTTTGACAGAGAAACGTAGCTACTCCCACTAGTTTTTACCCACTCGTTGTAGGATATTTGTGTTTACATCCCTTCACCTTCAGTATGTGTTTTTGTGTGATAGGTATGACTTGAAGCCAACATTTAGTCAGATCATGTTTTTTAATCCAGTCTATCAGACTATGTCTTTAATTGGGGAGTTGAGACTATCGACATTGAGAGTTACTGTTTTCATGGAATTATTGAAACCTGATATAGCCTTATTTTTTGTTGATTTCTGTCTGATCTCTTATATTTTGTTTGGTTATTTTCCCTGTTAAATGTGTCCTTACCTCTAGGATTTTTTTTGTTGTGATTTTTCTCCCTGTTCCTATTCAGAGTTCCTTAAATATTTCTTGTAATGCTGGTTTAGTAGTTATGAATTTCTTAAGATTTTCTTTATAATGAAAGATCCTTATTTCTCTTTCAGTCTTGAAAGATAACTTTGCAGGATATAGGAGTCTTAATTGGCACTTTATTTTAGGGCTTAGAACACTTCAGTTCACACTCTTCTGGCTGTTAAGGTTTGTGTTGAAAAATTGGCTGTTACTCTGATAGGATTGCCTTGGTAAGTGACTTACTAATTTGTGCTGACAATTTTTAGAATTTTTTTTCTTTGTGCTGGAAATCTAATTTTTATTAGGATATGTCTCAGGAAGCTTCTGTTTTGGTCATATCTGGTTGGTATTCAATATGCCTCATTCATCTGGACATTCTCTTCTGTTCCAAGATGTGAGAAATTTTCTTTTGTGATTTTGACAAATAAATTTTTTAATGTTTTTAACATGTTTTTTTCTTGGATTCCTATAATTCTGAGATTAAATTTTTTTTGAGTTACTAGTAACTATTATGTACAACTTTTGTGCTGACATTTTGTTATTATAGTATCTTTTTTTTCCTTTCTTTTTGAGGTAAGCTATTGCTCTGTAGTCCACACTGGTCCTGGCCTCACTATGTAGCCCAAGCTGGCCTTAGATTCACAGTAGTCCTCCCGCCTTAACCTCTTGAGGGCTGAGATTCTAGGCACACACCACCGCATCATTATGTGGTGCTGAGGAATAGAACCTAGGGTCTTGCACTTGCTAAGCACTGTTCTGTGCTCCAGCCTCTACTGCAGTATTCTTGAGAATTTGATCCATGGCTTTTGCCTTATCCTCTACTTTCAAGGTTCTGTCCTCATTCTGTGGACTGCCTCGCTTATCAAGAATCTACTAAAGCTAAGACTTTCTCAAAAACTTTATATATTTTTATTTCTATGTTTTTTCAAGTCCGTTATCAAGTTAGAAACAAAGGTATTGGTTCCAGTGGATGTTTAATTGGGCTCCTTGGCTCACAGCCCTTCTCATTGCTTTGACAGGACCTTTGTTCATATGCCTTCTTAGATTTCTTTGTTTTGTTTTTGAGGCAGGGTCTCACTCTGTAGCCCAGGCTAGTACTGAACTCACTATGGAGCCCAGGCTGACCTTGGAGTCAAGGCAGTCCTCCTGCCTCAGCTTCCCCAGTGCTGGGATTACAGGCGTGCACCACCATGCCCAGCTTATGTGGTGCTGGGGAGTTGAACTTGGCACTTAGTGCTTGTCTTAGCGCTTGCATTGCTTTAACTGCTGAGCCATTCCTCCAGCCCACCTTCTTAGATTTCTTATAGGTCCCTATGTGCTTAATTCATTCAGAAGAAATTGCTACTATAAAACATGACTCTAAGCCAGTTGAATGCCCCTACTCACAGTAACCAATGCTACATAGAAATTCAGTTCTTGTAATGAAAAACATAATTAAACCAGTGTTTTAGAAGCTACTTCAGTATAAGCTAATCAGTGATTTGATTAATTGTAAATAAAACCAGAAGGGAATGTGGGAATGTAACAGCACACAAGCCTAGCCAATAGTGAATTATGAGTTTCTAGCTTGTCCAAGCACTTTATTAAAATGATTTCCTATGAGTTCGTTACTCTTTTTCTTCTGTATGCTATTGACTTTGTGATAAATGATTTAATGGCCATCCACTTCTGTAACCTTGCTTGTAATTGTGTGACCCTCCCACCAAAAATACTTTACAGACCATTCATTCCTCTTTTCCATTCAGGGCCTTATGGGTTTTCTGGCACTAGTCACTGTGTGGTTACTGGCTAATAAAGACTCCTTTAGTTTATTTTCTTTGAATGGCAGGCGTTTGTTCTCATTTGTCTCATTGAAAATACCATACAACAGTTCTGTTCCCCATGCTTTCCATTGAGGTTTCATGATCTGGAATTTCACCATTATCTTTCCATATTTTTGAACTCTTTAATGAATTTGTTAGTCATCTCGTGTTAATTTGTATAGCTCAGTCAACATTGTTCTGCTCCCCCTTGCCTGACTGGCTCTTTTGTTATTTCTATTCATCATCTCTTTAATTATATCCTTTTTTAGGGACTGAGAGCGTCACTCAGTGTTTGGCGTGCTTTCCTAGGAAGCATGAGGCCCCAGGTTCAATCCCCCAGCACCACATAAACTGAATGTGGCAGCACAAGCCCATAATCTCAACACCCAGGAGAATTGCCATGAGTTCCAGGCCAGCCTGGGATACATTATGTTTCAGAATAAGCCTGGACTACAGAGTGAAACCTTGTTTCAAGAAAATAATTCGTTCCTTTTTAAATTCACCAAACATCTTGAGGAAGCTACTATTTGACTCTGTCTTAGGGTCCTAATACCAATTGATCATTTTGCTTTGCAGATACTTGGTGTTTGATTCCTCTTCTGTCTTTTTTAGTCAGCCTTTGATGAGTTAAGGGCTTTATGGAGCCTCTTGGAGCCTTGTTTGCTTGTTTCACTGCTGCTGCTTTTGGGGTGTTTGTTTGTTTGTTTGGGTCCCACAATATCAAAGATTGAATCATAGATGAAGGAGGCAAACTGTCCAATGATAGGTCTTTATTTAGAAACAAAGCATAGAGGTGTAATAGCTTCCACTATCTGGGAGGGCGTCCCAAGTGGGTTGCCCTCATCTCTCTGCTGCTTTTCTGGTGACACCTAAGGACAGCTGGGACGGGACGGATCTCTGTGGTCTCCTGGGGGATCTCTGTAGTTGTCACATGTCTCCCTGTGGAGAATCCCCTTACTTGGGTGTTTCTTAGAGTTTGTCTCTTTCCTCCAGCTACACTATTTCTTGGAATACTAGAGTTACTCCCGGACACTGCTATGCAAAGAGAGCAGTTATCTGTTCTTACCATCTGACAGTCATGGTTTGCATTGTTTTGATAGTTTCACAGTTTTTTTTTTTTTTTCATTATCGTAGGAGTTAGTGGACTTGTGTGAAGATAAGCTGAAGTGTCAAGGACATAAAATGAAGTACAGGTAGAGAATGGTGACAGATGGGTTTTGAAGGAAGGGAGGGAGAAGTCAGGGATAGCTGCCAAAACAAGCAAAATAATAGATTGAATTGTAGAGATATTTTTCTCCTGTCTGGTTGGGAGAGGGGATTGAGAAGTTATTTGTGGCTGCAGAAGATAGAACAAAAGGTGTAGTTGGGATTTGGGGAGTGATATCTTGGAGTCAGAGCTCTTTTTCTATACTTATATATACTACTGGACTGAACTAAAATTGTATTTGGGTCTTCTGTATACAATTTTATTTATTTATTTATTTATTTATTTTGAGACAGGGTCTCACTCTGTAACTCAGGCTTGTCCTGAACTTACTTTGTAGCCCAGGCTGGCCTTGGACTCAGAGCAATCCTCCTGCCTTAGCTTAGCCTCCCAAGTGCTGAGATTACAAAGGCATGCACCACCATACCTGGCTTATGTGGTGCTGGGATATCAACTCGGCCTTGCACTTGGAAGGCAGTCACTTTCACCTCTGTGCAGCGTGGTTTCTGGTCACTTTTATCTGATACCTTAAGACTGGGTGTGATGGTAGTTGGGACAGTGGTGTGAGGCCATCAGGACTCTGCTTTTCTGCTGGCTTCTAAAGGAGTGAGCTTCCTCTGGCTGACCCCTTCTTTCTTGTAGATTGGGTTCATGTGGAGTCAGTGTGTTACAACCCATCTGTTTCTCCTCCTTCCTGCTGGAGAAGTGTCTGGGTAGGCAAATACTGAGCATTCCATTCTCAGCTAGGTGTAGAGCAGAAGTAACTGGGTCTGAGTCCTTGTCCAGTAGCACAAGCATTTCTCCCTGTGTGTATAACTTCTGCCACTGTGACAGTCATAAATATGCTTACAGGCTCCATCTCTTCAGGCTGACCAGTTCTTTTGTTATTTTCCCTTCAGTTGATCCATTGTCAGTCTAGGCCCAGCTGTGGTACAGAAGTCTTTCTGGACAGTGGCCACTCACTCCCAATGTCCTCTCCCGCCCTGCTTCTGTTATGTTCATTCTTTCTCTCGCTGATTTTAGACCTGGCTCTCGCCTGCTAGCTCGCTGGGGCTGTCTGCCATTGGGGAGGGAGCTTGAAATGATGGGAGTAGGTTGAAGCTCCCTAGGCGGTGGGCAGCAGTTCCATGGTTCTGGCTTGTTGCTGTCTGTGTACAAGTGTGTCTGCTCACAGATCTCCCACACTGCTGGCTCTCTAGCCCCTCCTGGACATAACAGGTCTTTCACACCTCCACGTGTTAAGTGCCTCACTTTGGTGCATGAGCAGGTACTTATCACACACTTAACCACCCTTGCTGCTGCTGGGGGTGGCTTCCTTTTTTCCCTACATGTTTTTTTTTTTTTCTCTCTCTAAGCTTTTTCCGCTATAGATTTAGCCACTTCCAGCAGTGAAATGGCCAGGTCCATGGGCAGGAGTATGGGTAGTACCCAGCCTGAGAGAGAGCCCTGTTCTTTCTGGCGAGGGTTCCTGAGCTATGAATTGTTTAATGAAGAGTTCCTCTGAGTTGCCTTTCCAAATCTGTGCTTAGCTTTCACCTTCCCTCTCCTCCCCTTTCCAATTATCTGGACATCCCCAGGTCTGCCACCCCAGGGGAACCTGTGGCTATTGTTTACTGATCTATTTGAAGCATGTTAGGACAGTATTGATCAAATTGCTGTATCCTTCAGGGCTCCAGAAACTTCTTGCCAGGGATTCTTTGAGAACAGGTCCAAATTGGCAAACACTGCAGAGAACTGACGCCTCTTAGCTGCTGCCACCACAGGCAGCTTCTGCCGCTTGGTGCTCATGTTTATTTTTATTCCCTCTTAACACTGTACTTGCTTAGTATACAGTAAAGGCTCAGTAAAACTTTACTGAATAAACTTGGTGAGACTATAAAAATGTTGTGCCAGAAACTTAAGAATTTACTCAGGGTGGAGAACAGCTGGTAAGAGTAGTGTCCAGTTGAAACAACCTACATGGGAAGTATCTTTTTTCCTGTTACTCACCTGCAAGGATAGTGTCATATTTGTTCATCAGGTCTAGCAAGTCCAAACCTTTTCCCCTTTAGTAATTCAAATAATACCTTTTTTTTTTTTTTTTTTTTGAGACATAGTCTCACTCTGTAGCCCAGGCTGGTCTTGAGCTTACTATGGAGCCCAGGCTGGCCTTGGACTCATGGCAGTCTTCCTGCCTTAGCCACCTGAGTGCTGGGATTACAGACATGCGGCACCACATCTTCCCCATGCTTGTGTGGCTCTGGGGAATTGAACTCAGATACTTAGTGCTTGGCACTTTAACCACTGAGCCGTTCCTCCAAACCCAAGATAATACTCCTTACAAACTGCCTATATTTTTTTCCTTTTTACCCAACAGGGCCGTTGTCTTTAGTGTATTACAGCATAGGGCCTTCTTTCACAAATTCTCTCACACACTCTTCCTCACAGCCTTTCTAAACCATTACCCAGTACTATGGAAGCCTGAGTTGAATTTGAGTTCTCCATAATTACACAGATTCCCACCTTTTTTGTCATTGGCATTATTTTCACACTATATATTGCTGTTATTTCTCAAATGGTTTTATTTCCCCACCTACTTGGTAAATTTTGTGAGAGCAAATATTCCATATTTTTATTTTCCTCTGTCATAGTGCTGGACACATAGATTATTAAATAGTTGATGTTGAATAAATTAATACACATATATGTGATACATATATGTCCAGTTTTAACAGCTAAGAAAATAGGCTAGATTTATTTTTTTTCATTATTTTTCTTCCATGTGTTTTTTTGTGAAAAGTAACTACCATTTGTCAGTTACCTGGATACCACTTGCTACGCAGAGATGCATCAATGTATTATTAGATATTTATAATAAAAATTGACTGTGTGCGAGTTGAATTTTCAGAGAAGTCAAAAATACGGTTATGAGTTTTCTAGCAGAATTCTGTAAAGCAGTCATTTTTTGTGAAAAAGAATATTTTTTCTGGATATCAGAGAATGTCGTTAGCTTAATTTTAGTGCTGTGAAAAGATAAAGATGTGAGTCACTTACCAGAGAGAATGTGGGTGCTCCAGAAGGAATGCATTCTGTCAGACTCATAATTGTAGGCGATTTTGAAAAACATCTTCCATGTGAAGGTGTTTTAAAACAGATTCTGAAGTTCTGAATTGTATATTTATGTTGTTTCCAACAGGTTCAAGGACAACAAACAGATGGTGTAAAACTTGAATTTACTGAGGAAAATCTATCAAAAGTGGAAACTGAGTTTTTGCCCACCCATTCTCAAATGAGTGACTTGCAAAACATGGGTAAATTTTGATGATATATCACAATATGGTGTTTTTATACCAGATACTCAGTGATTTGCTTTTTTGCTTTGAAATTTGAGATGATATAGTTACCTTGGTCATTTCTCTGAAATATGGTCTCAATTTTCGTATCCTTAAAATGAAAGATGTGGACTATGTGTTTGCTTGGTCCCTATCATTAGTTCTTACATTTTATATTTCAAAATTGTTAGGAATTCAAATACATAAAATTGTTTTAGAGATAACTACAGCCATGAGGATAGAAGAATCTTCAGTTATGATGCTCTTTTCTTATTTTCCTCAAAATGAGCCAAATTGAAACATGTTATCACTAAAAATTTGTTTCAGTGAAGAATATTTTGTATACACACAAGTAAATGATCTTGTTATGTCACTTTGAAATTTATATTGAAATGTGCATTTTCTTCTATTCCTGTAACACAGATGTTAATCATAAAAACAAGTTATCTCCTGTGCAAGATACCAAAGAAGTTGAACAACTTGAACAAATTCAAGAATTAGAAAACCTCATATCCACTTTGCAGCAGCAATTGAAAGAAACTGAAAAAAAGTATGGGGCAGAGATTTGTTGTTTGCAGAAGAGGCTTCAAGCTATTAGTGAGTCCACAAATCAGCCAAGGTATCTGTCTGCTTGTAATTATATTCAGCAGTATTTATAACTGAGTAATAAATCTTAGTATAATCTGGAATAGTTATTTTAGGAATAAAATACAGCTTAAGCAAAGAGATACGACCTATTAAGAAATAAAAGCAGGAGATAATTACCTATCTTTGAAATGTGCAAAAATATTACTATAAACAAGAAACATTTTATTATAAAATGTTTACTAATAGTTTTATAAAGATGTTGCTAATATCTGTAGGATTAAATGTAGATTTGCATGATGTGGACATGTATTTGTTACTGGTTTTGTTTTGTAATATGTTTTTTATGGTATTGAGATTTAAACCAGAGTCTTTATAGTGCACTACATCCCAGCACATTTTTATTCTTGAGTTTGAGATAGAGTCTCACTAAGTTGCTAAATTGCCCAGCCTGGACCTGAATTTGCACTTCTCCTCTTCAGCCTCCCAGAATTCTGAGTTTACAGGCCTGTCCCACCAGACCTGGCCACACATGGTTTATTATATATGTAGCCTTTGCTACTTTGATGTAGTGGGTACCCCAGAAGCATGAATGTTATTGTTTCACTTATAACTGGATTTTCCCCACTGGATTGCCTAATACTCAAATTCTTCATGGATCTTTTTGAACTTCATATCTCAGACGACCATCTCTGTTTATTATGACTGCTCTTTGTCTCATACATTTCTTCCAATATGTGAAGAAATACTATCTCCTATACCTTCAAAGCATATCTGAACTATTCCACTCTCACCATCCCGGGGTCTCTTCCCTTGCATTATCACATCCCTGGATTACTCTGATTCCTCCCTACTAGTCAGCACAGGTGCTAGACCTTGCCTTTTGTTTTGTTTCATGTTTTGAGAACCAGGGATTAAACCCAGAGCTTTCACACTGAGCTACATCCCCAGCCAATTTGTATTTTTGTTTTTGAAACAGGTCTTGCTAAGTTGTTGGAGCTAGACTTCAATTTGTCATCCCCCTGCCTCATCTCCCTAGAGCCCAGAGTGCTGGGATTACAGGCCTGTGCCACCAGGTTCAGCTCAAACCTTACTTTTCAGACTTAAGGAAGATCATGTTATTGCATTCTGTCCTCATACCTGTTACTAGACATGTTCTGTGAGTCTTTATGACCTCTCTCACGTTTATCTCCTACTGACTTACCTGTCACTTACTCTTCCCAGGGTATTCAACTTCCTTGGTGTTCACAAACTACCACTAGGCTCGTGGTGTAGGGTTTTCTTGTTGGTGTTTGTTTTGCCTAGATCCATCACCTCCAGATACTTGTATCCTAAGCTCCATCATCTTTGGATCTTTTCTAAAGTATCATGTACTCATTAAGCCTATGTTTATTATCATGTTCTCATTAGGCCTATGTTGATTATCATGTGAAATTAAACTTGGCTCCTAAAAGTCACCGTTCTTCTTTCCTACTTCATTTTTTCCTGCATTATTTACTGTTACCTGTTCTTCATATGCACATACACTATCTCTGTTACACATATGGTGTGTGTGTACAATATATATACATATATTGGATATATCCAAATGTATAGACATTTAGAGGAAGTTTCATTTTTGTCTCTGAGGAAGGACTTTGAGCTTTAGAGAGTGAGATCTTTGTCCACTTAAGTTACTCATATATTCTAAATACCTATTAAAAAATTCCCTGCATATAGTAAGTACTCAGTAGATATTTGTTAGATATATTGTTTATACCTTGGTTGGCAAGTGTGTTAGCATATAATTAGCTCAGTAAAAACCTCAGAGATCTAATGTAACTTTGGCTGGCTCTGCTGTGCTAGGACTGATGTCTGCGTAGATCCTTGGTGCTGGAACCATGACAGTTTTCTGTGTGGTGGATAGGGATACAATGCTGCCGTGCCTCTTTGGAAGTATGTTTTCACTGTTTCCTTCATGGCCTTTATATGGCCTTGGAATGTTTCACTTAGTATTGGTATATCCTTATAAAGCTTCTAGTTTCTTTGAGATTAGTAGTTTCAAGGTTTTTGAAGTTTAATATATATAAATATACATATCATACATATATATGTAATAGATATAAAAATTTAATGAATATATACTTATAATCAGATACAAAAGACAATATGTTAGATAGCAAGAAATCTCTATGAACCAGTAATTACTTCAAGTCATCCTTCTCTAATTAGTGATGCTTTCCTTCATATAGGGAAGAAAGGGAGCTGGTCTAGAAATGTGGGCTGGCTCGCTGTTTCTTGTGTTTGTTTCCTTTTCTGTCACCATCTCTCATAGCTTCTAGAATGCTCAGTTGAAATGTGTTTTCAAAACCTTCCAACAAAAGCCGTGAATTTACTGTTCCCTTTCCTCAAAAGCATTTTACTTACTACTGTGTTCATTCTTACAGTAATGAGTCAAAGTTACTTCTTATAAATATTACCACATATTTTGGACACAACTTCAAAACATTTTGAATTAAATGTATTCTGTTCTTTACAAGTAGACTTGAAGTAGTTTAAGAAAAATAATTGAGTCATTCTGTATCCAGATATTTGGTGGCTTCACACCAGAAGCCTCTTAGAAAAAAATTCCACGGGATTGGAAAGACCATAGGATCCAAAGTTAGACACACCTGTTTTTGACCCTTGATTTGACCTTTACTGGCTATATGGTCAAAGGCAAAGTTTTTTGAACATCTGTAAATAGTAATAACGATAATTAATGCCCTTAAGATTGTGTTGATTAAATGAGGTAGTCAGTAGGAAGAGCCTTAGCCAACTTGTATAGTATAAGATGTATGTAAAGTGGCCATTTATTTCCAGAGACTTCATTCTCATCATTGAAATAATAATTATTCATAGCCAGGGACATAGCTCAGTGGTAGAGTATTTGTGTAGCATTCAGGAGACCATGGATTTAATCTCCAGTACTTCCAAAATACAAAGTTACTCACAAATAATTTTTAAAGGGTGATGATTAAGGATTGTAATTTTATGATATAACCAAAGTGGTAGAGTTTATATGCATCCATTTATGAAAATAACTGCACATACCGATCCCATTGCCAAATTAGTGGTACCAGGGAAACAGAAGTGAAGAATAAATATTGAAACATTATGATGTAAAGAATGTTGAGAGCCAAGTATGGCGAAAAAATTTTTTTTAATTTGTGTTATTGGCGTAGGATACATGGAAAATGATGGTACATTAATATAAGTAGTGAATTCAGGCAGGGAGATAGACAGGAGCTTCATTGTAAGAGAGAAAGGATGAAGTCAGTGATGGCCAGACTGTTTTTTTGGTTGGTTGGTGGGTTGGTTGGTTGGGTTTTTTTTTTTTTTTAAATTTTGTCAGGAAACGCTTTTAGTTACCATAAAGTTCACTGAAAAAAGTCATTGTGAGCCAAGTGCTTTTCGGAGTTGGGGTTAAGTAGTTAGACAAGCAGGAGTGAAAGTGAGAACCTAGATTCAGAGGCAGCAATGTGATTGTATATGTAGGCGTAATGAAGCAAGCAGGAATATGGTGAAAAGGTTAAAGAGAACTGGGGTAGGGCCAAGAGAAAGGACCAAGAGGGCAAGTTTTCAGAAACGTGAGTGAACGTGAAGTCAGAGTATATACTTCACAGCAGGGAGCAACAGATGTTCAGTACTGTATCCTAGTTTACTCTCAGAGATTAAAACATACATATTCTAGGAAAGTTTTTAAGATTGCTGCTATTCCACATTTTTGGAAGTTTTAAGAAAATAATTCAAATGTTAACTATACTCAAATAGTAAGCTTAACAAATGATAAGATGTCATGACATAAAAATATCCACAGAAAGATGTAAAGATATATATGTAAGAAGCTTATTTTGTGGCATTGTTTGGAGATAACAAAATGGCCATGAGTACAAGTCATTTGGGAAAATGACATGACTTGTATATGTCCATTTGGACAAAATGTAAGAGTAGATGACAAGAGGAGAAACAAAGGTGGGTAGAGAGAAGGGAGGAAGAAAGAATACAGTATAGGTAGGCACACATAAAAATGGGAGTGAGAAATTGTGTTTGCCAAAAATGAAATTTATGATTTCTCCTTTTATCTTCCTTCATCCTTCCTCAATACTAATTTTGCTTCCTTTGTATTGCCAAAGTTATCCTCTCTCCCCACTCCACCTCCCCCCCCCTCTTTTAATGGTACTGTTGTTGAAACCCAGGGCCTCAAATATGACAAGCAAGTACTCTACCACTGAGCTACTTCTCCATTCCTTTTTTTTAAAATTTGAGATGGTGTCTTGTTAAGTTGCCCAGTCTTGAAATCCTCCTTAGCCCTCTTTAGTAGCTGGGATAATAGGCATGTGCTACCACACCCAGCAAGTTATGCATTTTAAAATAAGTGTTTTTACAAAGTAGTAAATGTTTGTAGAACAGTACAGAATACAGACATAAATACCAAAAGACATATGAATAGATTTGAAATAATAAAGTCTAGAAGTTGCTGCATAAAATAAGAATCTTCCCTCTATTGCCACTGTGTGTCAGTGCTACTTGTGAAAATCATGTCACTTTTGCTACATATTCTTCCAGACTTTAGTACATATATATGTATGTGTTAAAACAAGTCTTAGTAAAAATGAGATTTTACATTTTCTACAGAATAATATATCTTAAATAACTTTTTAAGAAGTCAGTACCTTTATATATCATACATTCATAATAGACTATAAAATGTTATAAAATTAATGTGGTAATATGTTAAAATACTCCATCATTCAGTTGTGTTAATTTTTAAATGAAAAAATGTGATTTAAGTGGCAATGCCTGTAACCTTTGGTCTATCGTTTTTGTCTCCTGTGATACAGTACACATTTTAATGCATGATGTAAGTTTGGGATGAATAGTGAAACATCATATAACTCTAATTACTTCACCTTTTATTTATATTTAGCTTCTCCATTGATTCAGTGATAATTAAGGAATCTGATATACAGAGAACAATGTACCCTGAAAATTGTCTAAAAGAGAATGTTGATGGTACAGTAGAGGTATCGTATTTTTGATCTTCATTTTCAAACTGTTACGTACACTGATTTTATTTTCTTACTGTCATTTTTATGTCTGTGGCTTGGTTATTGCCCCATAAAGACTTCCTAACACGTAAGCATAACTATGGGGACTATATGTAAATAAAGACCTGGGATATATAAAGAAACCTAATGTGTCATCAAAACAAAGGAAAAACCTGAAAAAAGTGAACCCCCCCAAGGTATTTTACAGTTATATTTTGTCTTGTTTTTATAACAATTTATGTTTCTGTGCCCTGTCCAACTTCATTTTTCATTCCATCGTAGAAAGGTGACCCAGGCTTCCTGAAATAGCAGTTTGGAATTCCCAAAGACAAGGCGTTAACTTTGGGATAAAAAAATGTGGCTTTCTACCAGAGAAACTTTGTGATACAGAAACACATGTCATCTTTTAGTGCATACAGTATAGCCAAACTACCCTCTTCCTTCCTTCAGCGTTGTATTCTAGTTCTCAAAAGTTTCCTCAAACCTCCAACTGGAAAAAATTTACACTTTATCTTCACTTGGTAGATTTTTGGCTCCTGATTCCTAAAGAAAATAAAGATAGTTGCCTGTTACCTTCTTTATTCTAAATATTGAGGAGAGGTACTAGCCACATTCTTGATTGAAATGTAAAAATAAGTGTTATAAAAGTAGTGTACATAAATATGTGATATTTTGTTTTTTAAATTTAGTTTTCTGATGAATTTGGATTGAAACAAGAAACAAATATAGCTAAGTTGCTGGAAAAACAGTACCAAGAACGATTAGAAGAAGAAGTAGCTAAGGTAAGTTTATACTTTTTATATGAAAGATTTGGTTTATATTCCCTTGAGACTTCAAAAAACCAATTTTTCTGATGGTGTGCACTTTGCTTTTCAGTATAAGGTGAGTACATAGTTCATCTTTAACATGTCAGGTAATGAAGTAAACTGATTGCTTTTAAGTGAAATGTTCTGTGAATTTTTCTTTGTGAAGAACATTCTTGTTTTGATATAGACTATAATTAGCAACTTCAGAATGCCACAGCACATTATATATTTGTTACTTTATGAGTAGTTACCTTGTCAGAGAGTTTGACTTTCATTAAAAGTGAGGGAGAAGATAGAAAAAGAAAGATGGTGATTGGTCCTCTGTTTACTCCTTTTGCCTGTTTAGTCTGGAGGTGGGTGTTACTGTCATGTTAGGTAATAACTACATACTAAGGGAGAACTGTCACGATTAGTCCGGGCTAAGAGGATGTGTTTTATCAGGGTGGATTTAGCTTGTCTTCGTATCCTCAGATGTTATGCCCAGAGTCACCCTTAAACTCTTGAGTGTCATCCTTGTAACCTGTACTACCATTATGGTTCCATGTCTTTTGTCTTTGTATTTCCTTTCAAATGCATATGCTTGATTATGCTTTATTATTGAAACTGTCAAATTATGAATATATTTATTTTTGTAATATTCCAGCAATTCCAATATAACAATCGTAATGGATATTATGCATTTTAAATATAGAAAGGTTTGTAGACTATAAAGAAAATATGTAAGAAAATAGGGAAAACTAAATTTGGAGGGAAAGTTAAGATCCAAGGAACTTTCTGGGCCATGAGGGCTTACATTCTTTCAGGAGTTGTTCTTTTTATTAGTATGTAATTATGATATACGGTAGTTACAGTAAGCTTGTGGAATTGTTACATTTGCACATCTCATCAGCTTCATATTCATTTTTCCTCTCTGTTTCCCTCCCTCCCACTGCTGCTTCCTTTCCACAAATCCATCTCCCCACATCCTTTAGTCTCTCATTCAGCTCTTCTACTTACTTATAATTTTGGCTTCTCAAATTAGAGAAACCATGCAATATGTAATCTTCTGGGTCTGATTAACTTCACTAAGTATAGTGTTCTCAAGATGCATCCATTTTCCTACAGATGACTCAAATTTACTTTTGTTTGTGCCACACTAGTACTCCATTGTGTATTATACCACATTTTCTTTATCTGTGATGGACATGTTAGCAGCCTCCATGATTTAATATTATTAATTAGTTGTGCTGCTATAAACTTGGGTATGTATCTGTTATATGATATCTTTAATTCTTTTGGAAAGATATCCAGAAGAGGTCTAGCTAGGTCAAATGGAGTATCTATTTTTCAGTTTTTTGAAGAATCTCCATACTGATTTTTGTAGTGTTTTTACCAGTTTACATTCCCAACACCAATGTAGAAGGGCTCCTTTTTCCCAGATCCTTACCATATCTATTGTTTTTTGCATTCTTTTGGTAATAGCCATTCTCATTGGAGTGAGATGGAACCTCAGTGTTGTTCTGATTTCCATTTCTTTAATGGCTAAAGATGCAGAATATTTTTTCATGTATTGTTGACCATTTTTATTTCTTCTTCTAAGACCATCCTATTCATTTCAATTTTTAATTGGTCTTCTATTTTCCTCCAATTTTATTAATATGTATATTCAGTACATAATATTTATATTGAACTTATTTTGTCCAGATCTATATTGTGTCAAAATTACAATCCCTTCCCTCCCCCCTTTTGACCCTTCTACAACTTCCTTCTCCTCCCTAACTCCCACTGTCAAGCTGATTTGGTTATTTTTTTTTTAACACGGCCTCTCCTTTTCTCCTTCCCACTCTCACCCTTCCTTTCCCTTTCCCTCTCTACAAAGTCCATCTTCTTACTTTCTTCCAGTCTCTTACATTTGTGATTTGGTTTTCTCATATTTGAGAAACCTTAAAATATTTAATTTTCTGGGCCTAATTCATTTCATTGAGCATAATGATCTCAAGGTGCATCCATTTTCCTAAAAATGACTCAAATGTGTCATTGTTAATGGCAGAGTAATACTCCATTGTGTATATATACCACATCTTTATTGGTCATCTCTAGTGAGGCATATTGACTTCTTCCAAGATTTGGGTATTATCATTTGTGTTGCTATAAAAACGACATTCAGTTTATATTACATCAGTCAGATTTCTTACTAAACATATCAGAGACCAAGTAAATAAGTTGCTGCATTAAATAAGTCTATATCATAAACATAAAGCAATAGATATAATTCTATACTTGGTTATTTCAGAATTTTTAAGACTTATTTTCCAAAGAGAAGCAAGAAGAAACAAGTAAGATCATTATTACAGATTTAGTTACAAAGCATGAAATTGAAATATAAAATTCAAGATTCACAGATTGAACTAATAGCTGACTGAGTTTTTAGCCAATGGACTAAGACTATGTGACCTTTTATTTTTACCAGTCAGTGACAGCTTCAGGGAAAAGACCCCAAGAACTAATTATTTACCAACTTTTACCGGTTTTAAAATTAATAATATTCCAAATCAGAACCACTGCCTTCAGCCACTCCGTTCCGGCTAAATGTTTATACACATTGGAGACATTAAAAAAGTTTCACAGATTAAGATTTTATACTAACTGTCCCAAGTTGAGTATAATTATTACATTTTTTGCAAACTAATAAAAATTATATAGGAGGAAGTTCCACAGATTTTTGTGAGAAAACTGGTACTTTTTAGTGGAATACCAATCACATGATTGATGTCTATTATGTGTTACATTTGCTATTTAGATGTTTCCTTTCTGCCGTGTTCTTTGGTGTTACTTGTCTCTCCATCTTTCTGAAAGATTCAAGATTTTTCTGCAACATTGGGTTTGTGCTTACACATTTCTTCAGGGATTCTTGTTTGTGAAAAAATTCATTTCCTGTTCAATTTTCAAGGACGGTATTGCTGGATCCAACAACCTAGGTTGACATTTGCTATCTTTTGAAATTTGAAAGGGCAGGAGGAAATGGCTCAGAGGGTACAAGGCTTGCCAAGGAAGCACTAAGTACCTGAGTTCAATTCCTCAGTATCAGCCGGGCAGGTGGTGGCACATGCCTGTAATATCAATAATCAGGAAACTGAGACAGAAGGGTTGCCTTGAGTCCAACACCAGGCCGGGCTCCCTAGTGAGTTCAAGACCAGCCTGGACTACAGAGCAAGACTCAGTCTCAAAAGAATAAATAAATAAATAATAAAGTTTGAAAGCTATTGCTTCATGGTCTCGTGGCCTTTAAAGTTTGCATTGAGATATCTGTGTTAATTCGAATTGGTTTGCCTTGGCAGAATAATGTTTGTTTTTCTCTTGTTGCTTTTAGTATTATCTCTGTTATATTTCTGAGGTTTTGATTATGATGTATTGTGGCGAATCTCATTACTGGCTAAGGTTATTTGGTGTTCTGTAAGTATATTGTACCTGAAAATTAATTTCTTGTTCTAGACTTGGGAAATTTTCTTGCATGATTTCAACGATTTAATTTTTTACACCTTTGGTGCTGTCTTTTCTGCTCTTTCTCCCACACCCATAACTCTGAGATTGGTTCTCTGAATCATCCAGCAGCTGTTGTATCCAGCTACTTTGCTCATTTGTAACTTTGGAATAATGCCTAATTACAGCCTTGTCTTCAAGATCTGAAATTCTGTCCTCACGATGTTCGGGTTGAGTTCCCCTGATTTCAAATGCATTATTCAAATCCTGAATTTCAGCTAAATTTCTTTTCAAAATTCCCACTTCTCTGTCAAAATATTCCTTCATATCTTGCATTTCGTTGTTTACTTCTGCCAACTTTTTATTTGTGGCTTCTGTATGCTCAGTAAGCGCGTGTCCTTTAGGACCACTATTTGTCTCTTTAAGCCCACTGATCATTGCTTGCATTTCTTTGAGAATATCTCTTTTGAACTGGCTGTTCAATTTTTTTTATTTGCCTTTTTGACTTCCTTCCCTAGTAGTTCCACTATTTCAGGGCCCATGACATTAGTATCTGGAGTCTCGGGAATTTCTCTCTGTTTTCTGTTGCCTTGTCTTTTTCCCACGTTTCTGTTGCTGAGGGACTTCACTTTAAAGACCCAGCTAAGCAGATTTTTAAACGGGTATGAGGTTGTGGAGCTGAGCCGAAATTTCTCTGAGTTCTGTGCTGGGAGCAGGCAATGAGGCAGGACTTAACAGCCTGATGGCCTCTGAGGTGTCCTGATCACATCTAGCCCCCTCAGCAAAGCTTCCCTGCCTATCCTGTCTTCCTTCCACTGAGGATGAGGCTCTCCACTTTTGGACGTGCTCCTACTACTGTCTGGCCCATTCAGGTATTGGTAGCCTTTTTCTCCTCTCTACAACTGTCTCTTGTTCCAGTCTTCTTAGGCACAGTTTAAGAGTGACCCCAAAAACCCTGATGTGTTTTTCTGAGTCTTCTTTACTCTAAACAGTTCAGTCTCAGACTCTTTTTCACAAACTGACTCCTGCTTACATCACTGCCTATTACGGCTGCTGACTGCTGCTTCTGGTCTAGGCTCCAGGGAGCCTTTTCTTGAGGAAGCTGGCACTATGTTTACAGTTTGCGTTACAGCAGGCTCATTTTTGGAGCCTGGGGCTACCAACTACTTTCGTTTTCCACTTCTCCCAGATCCATGCTTACCTCTGTCAGAGGTAAGCCTGGGCTCCAGGCTTTCTTGTCTTTGGATGCTACTGGCTCAGGGCTGCTTTCAGTCAGCTTGGGGCGGTTTCCTGAGCTGCTGTTTACTCCATTTCCTGTGTGTTGGGATTTCTGGTATTCCTATATGGCCGACTTTCAGTTGTTGGGGCTCTCCTTCCTTTCCTAGCTAAGTCAAACAGGCAATTTTCAATTATAATTTCAACTTTTTAAGTGAGTGTATGTGGAGACATTGTGTATCTCTGTTATTCAGCTTGCCATTTTGAGCTGAAGTGCAATATTGAATAGGAGTGGTAAGAGTGCACACCTTTGGTTTCTTCCTGATTGAAAGGGAAATGCTTTCGATTTTTCCCCATTTAGTATAATGTTTGCAGGAGGTTTGGCCTTAATGGCTTTTACTATCTTGACTTAAGGTCCTTCTGTACCTATCTTCATTAAGATTTTTAGATGCTTTTTCTGCAGGTATTAAGTTGATTATGTGAATTGTGTCCTTGCCTTTTTCATGTTGTATATTACATTTATTTATTAATTTTGAACCATCCTTGAATCCTGAGACAAAGCCAACTTGATCATGTTATATGATATTTTTAATGATTTGTAGCATTTTGTTCACAAGTAGCTTATTTTAAGGATATTTCCATCTGTTCACTTAGGAAACTGGTCTATTGTGTTCTTTCTTTGTTATGTTTGTTAGGTTTTGGTATCAAGGTAATGCTAGCTTTGAGAAAGGAATTTGGCATTGTTCCTTGTTTTTCAATTTCATGAAAAGTTTGAGAAGTATTGGCTTTAAATCTGTCTTCCTTGATGTTCTGGTAAAATTCTACAGTGAATCTGTTAGGTCTTGGATTTTTCTTTGTAGATAAAGAATTATTTACTGCCTGAATTTTGTTACTTGTTATTGGTCTATTCAGGGTTTTTATATCTTCTGAGTTCACTTTTGATATATGTGTCTAGGAGTTTATCCATTTCTTCCAGGTTTTTCAATTTATTGGAGTATAAATTTTAAAAATAATTCATTATAATCTTCTGTATTTCAGCAGTGTCCATTGTGATTTCACTTTTTTCATTTCTGATTACACTGGTGTGGTTTTTTATTTCCTTTTGATCATTTTGACTAGAAGTTTATCAGTTTTATTTATCCTTTCAAAGAATGATTGATTCAGTGATCTTTTGTATTTTTTAGTTATATGTTCATTAATTTCTGCTCTGATCTTTACAATTTCTTCTACTTTTGAATTTGAATTGTTCTTGTTTCTCTAACATCTTGAATTACCTTATTATTTGTTTGAGATTGCACTGTTTTTTTAAATTGTATACTCTAAATTTCCTTAGACTTACTCATTTATTATGGTTCCAGTTCCTGGAAATCATGGTGCAGAGTTAAGCAGGATCATTTTTATGTTGCCTCCATCATCTGGTTTATACAGTTACACAAATTTTCTTTTTCTTCCTCTTCTTCTTCTTCTTTTTTTGAGACAGAGTCTTGCTCTGTAGCCCAGGTTAGTCCTGAACTCACTATGAAGCCCAGGCTAGTCTTGGACTATATGTCAGTCATCCTTCCTCAGCCTCCTGAGTGCTAGGATTACCAGCATGCACCACCATGTCCAGCTTACACGGTGCTGATAACTTTAACTGCT